>JAYEPQ010000016.1:23417000-23422000 GCA_036321105.1 Dracaena cambodiana | reverse complement strand
CACGCGAGGCTATCGCTGAGCTTAGCGAGAAACAAGAAGCTAGTAAGATTTGCGCTAGTCGCAAAATTTCTGACACTCACGAGAAACGCGAGTATAAAATCTCTTTAAAGCCAGCATATGATTTTCCATGCGAGGCTATTACTGGGCTTAGCGATAAATGCAAAGCCAGTAGCACTTGCGAGAACCGCAAGACTTTTGACACTCGCTAGAAATGCGAGGATAAAAATTTCTTAAAGCCAGCATGTGATTTTCCATGCGAGGCTATTACCGGACCTAGCGATAAATGCAAAGCCGGTACAACTTGCGAGAAACGCAACATTTTTAATACTAGCGAGGAGAGCGAGGATAAAGTTTCCTTACAGCCAGCGTATGATTCTCAACGCGAGGGTAATACTGAGCTTAGCGAGAAACGCAAAGCCAGTAGTATTTGCGAGAAACGCAAGATGCCTCACCTCCGCGTAAATCGCGAAGATGATTGGCAGATTGTCGTCAATCGTAAAAATCGTGCTAGACGCGAAGTTATGACTTGTGATTATCGCAAAGGTAAGCCAACGTGCAAGAAGTTTCTTCCCCGCGGGACTACTATTCCAGAAGATAAACTTCTGAAGGCAGGCCAAGCCAGCGTAAAACGCGAGGCTAGCGTAGTAAAACGCGGAGCTATTTTTCAGCCCCACGAGATTAAACGCGAAGCTAATTTTCAGCCCCGCGTTCCAAAACGCGAAGCTGTTTCTAAGCCCCGCATAGATCAACCCGACTATAGAATCAGGGCTGATAGTCGCGTCAGTGGACCAGAACTGGGCTCCAGTGATCCTAAGAAGCTTCAGTGGGCCCTGGACCCTCTCAACAACCAGGTGGCACGCACGATTCTTCGTCATCCAAGGTCACCAATCTCAGAAATTACTTGACAAAAATGAGAAATATGACTCAAGCTCAGCAACACTCAACATGTCATTGTGAGCAGCTCATAACAGCCATATCTGCTGTATTGGATAATTGCTGTTATACTAAGAAGAGAGTGTCTGTATTTAACAGAATAACTGAGTCTCGTCAAGATACTCCAAAGAGGAGAAAGAATGATCTGAGATACAAAATTAAAGAAAAATAATTAAACGCAGTGACCTCAAATATGGTCGGTAAAGGTAAGAAGGCCATAGAAAAAAGACACGAGTCAGATGCAGATGATGAACAACCTTGCCATCTTACTCGACTCAAATCAGGTGCTGTCGCTCCTAGGAATTATAAGAAACTTTCAAAAGGTTCTTATGATGATGACAGCGACAATTCAGCTATAGCATCCCCAAAATCTCGTGTATCTTTCCGACCACGAAAATCAGCGTCACATATGGTGGACAGGTCCGATGACATTGACCAGAGAATGGAAGTCCAAGAGCAGATGATTCGAGGTTAGCAGAAAGCCATTGATGACCTCAAATTAATGCTTCTAAAAGTGGTCGAAAATACCCAGAAGATAGCCGATGATAAGGCTAAAACTTCTTCGAAACCGCCACCTAAGACAAATGAAGAAACTAAAGAAGAAAAGGCTTATTCGATACATGAGGATGATGACAAATACTCTTTCCATGATCCTTATGGAGAAAAGATCGAGAAATTGCAAAGCCAACTGGATGCCCTAATGCACAAGAAAGAATTGAAAGAATCGGGGGTTTCAAGACCATGCCCGCCTGAATGGAATTTGGCACCTTATCCAGAAAAGTATAAACCCCTCAAATTGGAGTCATATGATGGGAAGGGGTCCCCAAGCCAGCACATATATTACTTCTTATCGCAAGCAGGTCATCTAATGGGAAATGATCCCGTAATGACCAAAATATTTGCGAGCACCCTGCGAAGGCCTGCTTTTACATGGTTTATGCAGTTGCCACCGGGGACCATAAATGCTTGGTATGATGTCGAAAAGCAGTTCTTGGCGCGTTTCTTTGAGGATGATACCGAAATATCGGTTCATTCCCTCCTTGCGACGAAATAAGGGGAAGAAGAAACGGTTAAGAGTTTCATTGAACGCTTCAGGAAAAAGTCTGTGTATTGTCGACACGGTATGATACAGGAAACCCTGGTGGAAACCTGTAAGCATAATTTCAGGACTGGCGTGCTGATAAGAATGGGAGCTGTAAAGTCCAAAACTTGGAAAGATCTGTTGAGGCAGGGAGAGCATCCGGAAGATATAATTCGCCGGATTGAGGAATCTCGTAGCACGAGAAACTCTACGAATAACAGGCCATATCTACAGAATTCTAAAAATAAAGGGAAGGCTGTGATGGCGTCAGTTGCAGATCCAAAATCAAGACCTCAGAATCCGAGAGGTGCAGGTCAAAATAAACCCTGACAAGATAAAACTTATACATTCAAGACTGAGCAGACTGGTACTTTATTCCATCTCCTCCTCAGAAAGAGCTTGCTAAAACTTCCGGAAAATGAAAAACCGGAAAACGTTGGTAAAACCAACGACCCTAACTATTGCCTGTACCATCGGAACGTCGGGCACCCAACTAAGGATTGCTATCCTCTTAAAAACCGAATTTAGGCATTGATAGAAGCCGGAGTTCTCATACTTAAAGATGATCAAAAGAAAGTTTCTGCAAATATGACAACTTTAGTAGTAGGAACCAATGAGTTCCCTGCCAGAGCGATCCCTGTACCAGTAGGGAAGCCAATATCGACACCAAGTACGGGCAGCCCGCACCTGCAAACTGGCTCCTTGGATATACTCCAAACCACAGCTGTAACAAAGTCATCCTTATTGGCGAACAGCCGGATTTGGCTGGGGGTGCCAAAAATATTGACGACGATAAACATCATGCTTTTGTTATTCTCAATAGCCATGGGAATAGCTAATTGGGAGCTATAAATAAAAAAAAAATTTGCCCAATGCTGTTAAAGCAGAGGGAAGAGGAGATCAAGTTCCTCGCCAACCCTATCATACTGGAGGTAAAGTATGAAATCAATTGCCCAATGCTGTTAAAGCGGCGGGAAGAGGAGATCAAGCTCCTCGCCAACCCTATCATACTGGGGGTAAAAGTATGAAATTAATTACTCAATGCTGTTAAAGGCAAATGGGAGAGAAAATCAATTCCTCGATAACTCACCATGCTGAGGGGAATAGTATGGCTAACCCAACGTAAACGGCGATTGGTAAAGGCTAATCAAATCCGTTGATAGCTGGGGGCTTGCTAAAAATCCCATAAAACCTGTCATGTTAAGTCTTTACCTCTGACAGTATGATTTGGATTATTTCCATCTCCGTTCAAGTTACGCAGATGAACACTTGAACTTCTTTCTTACTAGGCATGTGCAATTAGGCGCCTCTGTCGAAATTTGATGAATCCTAACCCGATCATCTTGGTGTGCCCAGTTCAAGTTACGCATGAGAGCCTTGAACCGCCTCCACTTGTTCAAGTTACGCAGATGAGCACTTGAACTTCTTTCTTACCAGGCATGCGCAATTAGGCGCCTCTGTCGAAATTTGGTGATCCTTACCCAATCATCTTGGTATTAATAATCTAGAGTTACGCAAATGAGCCTTAGATTATTTTACCAAAACTATAAACCATCTATTTGTTGAGCAAGCAAGATTCTTGAAGCCGACAAAGAGAGAGGAAAATATTTGCCTTTATTTCATAAAAGAAAAAGGATTACAGAAGAAGAGGGAGTTATAGCTCTCCCAAAAGCTTCAACCTATTCATCAACTGATCAATAACCTAACGGCGAGATTCCTCCGCGAGGTGTTGAAGTTCAATTCCAGGGTTCACATACAGGAGATCTCCTCTGCAAATGTCAGCTATGTTCTGTTTAAAGTTCTTAGTATACTGCTACAAGAATCCTAATGAAGATACACAAGTTAGATTCGACATGCTACAAGCCCTTAGATGATCATCTCTATCGCTTTGGAAAGCAACAGAGATTGTCATCTAACAGAAATGGTCCTCAAGAAAACTTAATGAGCTGCCGCAGAATTCTTGTAACTCCTTCAAAAGTTTATCTTTTGGTGCCAGGGCTTGAAACCTGCAACTATATTGTAAAACATATGCTTCTGGCTTCCTTAGAGTTACTTTTGCTGACAAAGACTGGTAAAGCCACATGCACTCCTCTTCAAGAAGGATCTGGTCCAAGTACTTCACTGCAAAAGAAGAATCAAGAGTTAGAGAAAACTCGAAAAATCTTCTAAGTATGAAAACGCGGAGCTAAGGATAAACTCCGCGCGCAGTTGAGGAAATAGCCTCGCATTGAAACGCGACTGCCAATCAAAATAGCCTCGCGATTGAAACGCGACTGCTAGTCGAAATAGTCTCGCGTTGAAACGCGACTGCTAGTTAAAATAGCCCCGTGTTTTAAAGGCGAGGATGACGCGATAATTTCGCGTAGAAGAAGATCAGAGTTTCTCTCCGTCTTCTCCTTTCTTCCTAAGCCTTACGGCCGGAGAACGGCGATCTCGCCGGTTCAAAATTGGTTGGTCGGTTAAAACCGAGCCAAAACACTCCAAAGTTAATTTGAGGAGTTTCAAAGTTAAGAATTTCTACCTCCAATTGTTGCAGCATGGATTGGCTCGCTGTTGTGGCCACTACCTCGACCGTCGCCTCCGCTGCTAGCGCCGGCCGCCGATGGTGAGGAGGCGCGCGATGCCGTACTCTTCTTGGATGACATCCTAATGATGAAAATCTACGGAGAGTCACAAGAAGTTCAGTTGGGGATCATTCCTTCAAACTGACTCGCCTGGGTCGCCTGAGCTCAAATCTCTTGGGTTTTTCGGATGAAATGAAGAAGAAGAAGAGCTAAAGGCTCTATTTAAATGATCCACCTCTTGGTATTCGGTGCGAAAGTCAGAGCAAGAGTAATTACCGAGCTATTAATGAGCAGTTACTCACTGAAACGTGAAGCTATTTAGCTCCGCGCAAGTGAACTAAACGCAAGATAAACTTGGTATTTTAACTCCGCGTTTCAGTTTAAGTATCCAAAGTATTTCAAAATTTGCTAAGTTCTAAGCC
>JAYEPQ010000016.1:23202000-23412000 GCA_036321105.1 Dracaena cambodiana | reverse complement strand
ATTATTTATTCATTTATTGTAGCAGTAATTATGATTATTCCTAGATTCTATATATGTTGGATAGTCTAGAATAATTTAGTAGTATTTTCTATTTGAGAAGAAGCTAAAAAAAAATGGGGGCGTTGCACTTGGAAGTGCAAAAATAATGTTTGAAAATAATATCCTTAACTCTTCGCCAACTCGGATATATTACTCTTTTACTCTTGTATTGAGAACGAAATTTCTTTAAAGTGAGTAGATGATAATACCTTAGCCCATTACACATCCACAAAATATTTTTTATTATTTTATTTAGTTGCTCTAACGTGTGATGTCCTATCTATATTAGAGATAATTACAAACCTTACACATCTTATCATCTAAATTCAATATTTATCATAATAATAATTAAATTGAGTTTGAACTTCAACTTCCCCAACAGTCTCATCATACTCAACGAGTCCTATCATGTTGAACTACCCAACAACCAATATCCATTTTTCATTTTCTCTTTACGTATAAAGAAAAGAAAGAAAACAAAAGAAAAGAAGAGAAAGTATAGGAGAGAGAAGATAAGGAGGAGTTTGAATTCTTGCTAGACTTTCATGTGGAAATCTTTGGTACTAAATCAAGGAAAGTTTTTTCTCCTATTTCCCTTCTTTCGATAATTTTTTGTATTAATAGCCCAATTTGCTTCTAGCCCTTACTCACACAGGAATTAAATATAGTAGCAAGTGTCATTGATTAAATGATATAGTTTTAATTGAAATCCAATTCCATCCATCTTTACTAATATACTCGGGATCAAAATCTAAAAGTCTTCTTCTTTGCATATAAATCAATTTGTTGGAGACTACCATTACATTATAATATAAAATTCAATTTTATGTTAACCATGTTCATATTAATTCTGTAACTACCCTAACCCAACATAATATTTATTTATTTATAATTTTTTTCTCATATATTTATATTAAAATAAAATTTTATAGATATTAACCATTATTTTTTATCCATAAATTATTATTTTTACTAAAACTCATGAACAATTTTCCTAAAAAGATTTTAGCAATTACATGAGAGCTCAAGCCCATTAATCTAGCCCAGCTCTAAATAATAATAATAATAATAATAATAATAACAACAACGACACCAATAATAATTGTAATAAAAATAATTAAAATCTAAGCTATCATTTAACCCAAGAAAAATCACACTCAATACTAAGAAAACTTTTAATAATGAATTGAGCCTTTCATTTTATCTCTCTTGTCTTTTTGCTCCATCATTCAATTCTTAATATCCTTCATTAGTCAATCATATTAATGAGCCTTTAACCTATTTGAATTTAATTTAAAATTTATCTTAAAAATCTCTCATAGTCAACTACAATTATTAGTCATTTGACTAATTTTAAATCTCTATTTAAAATTATTTTAAATCTATCACATTTATTAGCCATTTGAATTATTTTAAATATATATCATTAAAACCTTCTAAGTCAATTGTATTTATTAGCCCTTGACTTCAAACTTTTCTTCAAAAACCCTCTTTAATTCCAGTAATCCCTCCCACAAAACTATCAACCTAAAACCTATTTATACCCTTCCATTCATCTTAATTTCTTCCTACAAACTAAACTCTCTCTTCTCTCCTTACTATGCCTGCCGACTACCGAAGTGTCGTCGACTGTCGCCAACAACTATTGTGACTACCAGAATTCGTCGTCAACAATAGCTCCAAATGACCGACCAGAGCCCCAAGCTATCTATCGCCACTCCTACACTGTGCCGATACTATCCCTCAATTGTCGGAGCTGCTACTTCTAACCGTAACTCATTCTCTTCCTTAAAATTCATCAAGAGATAGGATCATTCTCCATTCCTTAATAAGTATTGTCTTATCGAATCTACATAGATACCCCTAATAAGAACCTAACAAAAATGTATAACTATATCATCTATCTATTTCAAATGACTAAATAAAATGAAAGGCTTTATGCTTTTAAAATTCAAGAGAATTTTCTTAAAATCACGATAACTAGATTTAGCTACTTTAATACTTTTATAATGACTTTAGATATTGAATTCGATTAGAAACTTGAGAGTGAATTTATTTAACAAACATATTCCCAGGCTAAAGAAAGTTCCTTCTCAAACTTACTTTATCATACACTATTCCTATTAAATAGGAATAATTTACATTTTAGTTTTGTTAAATAGAATTATCGATGTATGTGCATGCTATAAGTGTTTTTTTTTTTAAACAAAAACTATTTAAATAAAGTATGATTATATTTCCAAAAATGTCATACTCGCATTTTGTATTCCTCATCTGTATATATTCTTATAATTAGTTGTTATTTAATTACATAAAATATAATAATCTCACTACTTTATTCAAATGAAACATAGATTATAAAATTGATTAGTTAATAAATAAATAATTAATTAATCGTAACACTAATTTATGGTGATAATAATTGTAATTTATATGGCAACGGTGTCTAGAAAATGTTATAAAGGAAAGTGGTTATTAATTAAGGAATGTGTTTGCACGGAGAATCTCCCACTTCCTTTCTCTTATATGACTATGTGTCATTATGAAATACAGTCCAAAATTTCTTAAAATTAATGACTGAAATTCCGATAACATGTTGGAATTTTAAATATTATTTAACTATAATGAACTTGAACTATACCTGAATTCGAATTGAATCAATATCGATTCACTAAAAATATACCATACTAGACGTAATGTGATCTTGATAACGGTAAACAACATTGGGTTGGAGAGATACTAATTGAACGTGAATACTATGTTTTGGCAGTACTGTTAAGTTGTATAACTGATTTTTTCGCACACCATGGGTATGTGGTGTTAGTTGGATTATATCATAATGTTATTATTGCCATTGTATAGGTCTGACTCAGCTTCGAACAATTATGTGACTATTTTTCCGGGTCTGTACAGGAGACAATCGAAATACGGATATAAAATATTAGTTAGATTCTCCAATAATACATGATATCTTAAATTAATACACTTGACGACATATAGACCAAAGAATAATTGTAATTAGAATAATAATTATGAAGAACTAATAAAGTACTTCATAGTCTATATTTACATTTATATGCACTATTCATATTCATTTATGTTATTCTTATCTTTATCTTTTATAGTAGTATTATTTATTTTATTTAGTCACAATCTGATGATCTGGTATGTATGCCCAGATTTTAAGATAGTTTTGATGAAGTAAATTGAAGATCTAAAACACTATATGAAGAACCTGAAGCCAGTAGATGGTCGTTCTTTCTTTTCAGTTTTGACAGCTATTATTTTAGATTGTTTTAGCATTTGAAAAGTATTTTTTCCTCAATTATTATCTATCTTTATTTCCTTATTATTTTTTGTAATCCACGATTGAATAAAAGTTATATTTTTTGTTAAAACATTATTGTGTTATGTGGCAATAACTAATACTGTATTGAGGGTTAGCATATTTTCACGAGTATGCTGCCGAGCGACAGGTGGTATCAGAGCCTAGATTCTCAAATTAGTTAAAGTGATTTGAATTGATTTGGATCCAAATAATGAAATTTTGCCACATATATATACAATACTAATTGAATTTTTCGAGTCCAATTCCTTTGATCCATTCATATATCTTATTTCGTTCCTAAGAAATGCTTCTTTTCTAGAAATTTCTATCTCAAATATGAACTAAATAGTTACATTTTGATATTAGTTCTTATTTTCCAAATAAATTTTCTATAACCCTTCATTCCAATTATCTTTACTTTCTTCGGAAGATGACTCATCTATTGTGTGGATGAAGATCAAACTCAATTAACGAGATGGCGAAGAGATATCCAAAATATAGGTGAATTGTTTATGACACAGGTTTTTTTTATTCTTATTTAAATTAAGATAAAATTTTTCTCTAAGGGAGGTAGGATGTAACTACCCTAACCCGAACTGAATCAATATAAATTAGTTGGAAATATACTATATTATACTTAATACGAACTTGATAACTATAAATAATATTGAGTTGGAGGAGATACTAATTGAATGTGAATACTGTATTTCGTCTGTACTATTAAGTTGTACAACTAATTTTTGCGCAAACTATGGGTACATGATGGTTACTGGATCACATCGTAATACATTGCCATTATGCAGATCCAAATCAGCTCCGAACAATTAATTATGTTATTATTTTTCCCAGTATATATGGGAGATAATCGAAACACGGATATAAAATATTACTTTGATTCTCTATTAATACATGATATCTTAAATTAATACACTTGACATAGATCAGAGAATAATTGTAATTAGAATAATAATTATTAAGAACCTAGTTAATAAATTACTTCATGATCTATATTTATATTTATATGAACTACTCATATCCATTTCAGTTATTCTTATCTTTATCTTTTTTATAGTAGTATTATTTATTTTATTTAGTCACAATTGGACGATGTAGTATGCATGTCCAGATTTTGAGATAGATTCGATTTAGCAAATTGAAAATCTGAAGCACTACATGTAGAAGTTGAAGCCAGTAGATAGCCATTCTTTCCTTTCAATCTTGACAATTATTATTTTAGATCGCTTCAGCATTTAAGAAGAATTTTTTTCTTTGTTTTTATCTATTTTTATTTCCTTCATCATTTTTTTAATCCATTTTTGTCGATTGAATAAAAGTTATATTTTCTATTAAAATATTATTGTGCTATATAGCAATAACTGATATTGTACTGAGGCTTATCATATTTTCACCAATATGCTGCCGAACAATTCGGTTTTCTAGCATTCAAGATGGCGTGCCATTACAGTAGTATTAGAGTCTAGGTTCTCAAATTAGTTCAAGTAATTTGAATTGATTTGGATCCAAATGCAGAAATTTTGCCACATATATACACAGTACTAATTGAATACTTCGAGTTCCTTTCATTTAATCCATTCATGTCTCTTATTTCATTTCTAAAAAATGCTTCTTTTCTCGAATTTCTATTCTAAATATGAACTAAATATTTACATTTTGACATCAGTTCTTATTTTTGAAATAAATTTTTTATAAACCTTCGTTCCAATTATCTTTACTTTTTTTGGAAGACAGCTCATCTATAGCGTGGATGAAGATCAACTCAATTAACAAGATGGAAAGAGCTATCCAAAATATAGGCAGATTGTTCGTGACACAGGCTTTTGTGTATCCTTATTTAAATTTCGAAGACGAAGTTTTTCTCTAAGGGGGTAGGATGTGACTACCCTAACCCGATATAATATTTATTTACATATAATTTTTTTCTTGTATATTTATAAAAAAAATAAAATTTTATAGTTATTAATTGTTACTTTATAGAAATAAAGTATTATTTTTACAAAAGCCCATGAACAATTTTTCTAAAAATAATTTAACAATTACATGAGTGCCCAAACCTATTAATTTGGCCCAGTTCAAAATAATAATAATAATGACAACAATAACAACAACAGCAATAATAATAGTAATAGTACTAATGATTAAAATCTAAGCTATCATTTAAACCCAGAAAAAACACACTCAATCACTAAGTCAACTTTTAATAATGAGTTGAACCTTCCATTTTATTTCTCTTCTCTTTTCCCTCCATCATTCAACTCTTAATATTCTTCATTAGTCAATCATATTAATGAGTCATTTGACCCATTTGAATTTAATTTAAAACTTTTCTTAAAAACCTCCCATAGTCAACAATAATTATTTGTCATTTGACTAATTTCAAATCTCTATTTAAAATTATTCTAAATCTATCACATTTATTAGCCATTTGAATTATTCTAATATATCTTTATAACCTTCTAAATCAATTGTATTTATTAGCTCTTGACTTCAAACTTTCCTCCAAAAAATCCTCTTTAATTCCAATAATACATCCCCTAAAATTATCATCCTAAAACTTATTTAAACCCTTCTATTCATCTTAATTTTCTTCCTATAAACCAAACGCTCTCCTCTCTCCTTTCTTTGCTTGCCAACTGCCAGAGTGTCATCAACAGATGTCAACAACTGCCATAACTATTAGAAGTCGTCGCCAACAATAGCCCCAAATGACCGACTAGAGTCCCGAACTATCCATCGTCGCTCTTACATTGTGCTTACATCATCCCTCAATTGCCAGAGCCACTACTTATAACCATAGCTCGTTCTCTTCCTTGAAATCCATCAAGAGTTAGGATAATTCTTCATTCCTTAATAAGTTTTGTCTTATCATATCAATGTAGATAACCTCAAATAAGAACCTAACTAAAATATATAACTATATCATTTGTCTATTTTAAACCTACTAGCCTTTTATGACTAAATAAAAAAATACTTTATACTTTTATAATTCAAGAGAGAATTTTCTTAAAATCACAATAAACTAGATTAGCTATTTTAATAGTTTTGTAATGATTTTAGATATTGAATTTGATGGGAAACTTAAGAGTGAATTTATTTGATGAACATATTGTCAGGCTAACTCCGCCAGTGTTTTGCTTATACATTTATCCTTTCACTTTTGTCCCAAACCAGGATAAAAGAGGAGGGTTGTGGTAGGCCGGTGATAGCCAGCGTAAAAGATTATCACATATTATGACATGAGCCAAAATATAAATTTCGTTGGGGCGTTTCCTACTGAACGACGCGCTACATCGGAGCCCAGGTATAGTAAAAAATAAGTGAGAGTTGCTAGGTCATCGCCCAGAAGCGATGCACCACGTCGGTGCCCGGATGTGGTATCAAATGTAAGAGGATTTCTATATCTTAATGAGCGGGTGGGGGTAAAAAATTAACTCATAAATATAAATATAGATTTCGGTTGGTATCGTGGAATATAGGTTCCTTTACAGATAGATTAGCAGAGTTAGTTGATGCTATGATTAAAAGGAGGGTTAATATTTTGTGTGTGCAGGAGACTAAGTGGGTATGTGAGAAAGTTAAAGTTATAGAGCGTTGGGGTTATAAACTTTGGTATATGGGTAGAGATAGAAATCGTAATAGGGTAGGTGTGATCATAGATAAGCAATTACTTGGGAATGTAGTGGAGGTTAGGAGGAAGGGTGATAGAATTTTATTAGTTAAACTTATTTTAGATAGAGAGATTTTTAATCTCATTAGTGGTTATGCACCACAAGTAGGACTTGATGAATCTAGCAAATATCAATTTTGAGAGGATCTAGATAAGATAGTAAAAGAAATATCCGCTGGGAAAAAACTATTTATTGGTGGTGATCTCAGTGGGCATATAGGAACTAGTCGTAATGGGTTTGATAGTGTACATGAAAGATTTAGTTTTAGAGAAAGAAATGAAGCAGGTAATTCAATTCTAGATTTTGCTTTGTCTTATGATTTGATTTTAGTGAATACTTGGTTTAAAAGAGAGTTTCTCACTTGATTACTTTTAAAAGTGGATCGAATGCAAACCAAATAGATTTCTTTTTAACTAGGAAGGTAGATAGAGCTAGTTGTATCGATTGTAAGGTAGTGTCAGGTAAGAGTGTAGTTATACAATATAAACTTTTAGTTTTAAATATTCAGATTAGAAAGAGACTTAGAAAGATTAAGTATAAATTAGATTCTAAGATTAAGTGGTGGCGATTAGAAGGTAATCAAAAAGTTTTTGTAGATAGAGTAGTACAAGAAGCAGATTGGAGTGACCATGATGATCCTAATATAATATGGAACAAAATAGATAGCTGCATTAAAAGAATAGCTAAAAATATATTTAGTGAGTCGAGCGGCGATGCTTCACCATGTAAGGATATATCATGGTGGAATGAAGAGGTAAAAAATCCTATTAACATCAAGTGAGACTTTTATAGAGATTTTAAAAAGAATAATAAAAATGATGGAATAAGTTTTGAGAAGTATAAACTAGCGAAGAAGGAGGCTAAAAAAACCTGTTTGGGATGCAAAAACTAAATTATATAAACAAGTATACCAGAAGTTGGATAATAAAGAGGAAGAAAATGATATATATATATATATATATATATATATATATATATAATTGCTCAAATAAGAGAGAGAAAGTCTAGAGACTTATGTACTGTAAAGTGTATTAAAAATGATGATAAGACGGTTCTAATTCGAGACGAAAAAATTAAAGAAAGATTGAAAGATTATTTTGACAGATTATATAATTATAGTTTTACTATTGATATAATTAAGGATATGTATGATGGAGTAGTGACCAATGTCAGAATATATGGTAGTTTAATAAGTGATTTTTCTCTCACAATTGGATTACATCAAGGATCTGCATTGAGCCCATTCTTATTTGTTATAGTGATGGATGAGCTTTCTAGAACTTTTCATGATGAGATACCTTGGTGTATGCTATTTGCTGATGATATTGTCTTAATTGATGAGATAAGAGTAGGGGTAAATGCCAAGTTAGAGTTATAGAGGCACACATTAGAATATAGAGGTTTTAAATTGAGTAGGTCTAAAACAGAGTATATGGAGTGTAAATTTAGTAAACGACGGACCATAAACTATAATACTGTAAAACTAGATAGGAAAAAGATACAAATGAGAATTCAGTTTAGATATTTGGGTTCTATTATTCAGAATGATGGAGAGATCGATAATGATGTTAACCATAGAATACAAGCTGGCTGGTTGAAATGGAGGAGGGTAACGGGAGTTTTATGCGACCGTAACATTCCGTTAAGATTGAAGGAAAAATTTTATAGGACTGCTATTATGTCAACTTTATTATATGGTACAGAATGTTGGATTATAAAGAAACGTCATTCATAGAAAGTAAGTGTAGCAGAGATGTACATGCTCCGCTAGATATGCGGCAACATTAGGAGAGATAAAGTAAAAAATGAAGATATTTGTATTAAGGTAGGTGTAGCTCCCATTGATGAGAAGATGCAAGAAAATCGCTTACGATGGTTTGGTCATGTGCAACGTAGGCCTATAAATGCACTAGTTCGACAAGAGGAGTTTATCAATGTAGGACAAGATAAAAGAATGAAGGGAAGACCGAAGAAAATATGGATGGAGGTGATACGAAAAGATATGGATTCTAGAGATTTAAATGAAGAGATATTACTTGATAGAAATGAATGGAGAAAGACTATCAAAGTGATCGATCCGGCGTAATTCTTTTTTTTTTTTTTTGTTCTTGTAGCCTACCCCCAAATACTTGGGATAAAAGGCTTAGTTATTGTTGTATTGTCAAGCTAAGTTAAGTTCTTTCTCGAATTTACTTTATCATACACTATTCCTATTAAATAGGAATAATTTATATTTTAGTTTTGTTTAATAGAATTATTTATGTATGTGCATACTATAAAGTGTTGTTTTTTTTTTTTAAAATAACAGTTTAAATAAAGTATGATTTTATTTCTAAAAATATCATACTCTTATTTTGCATTTCTCATATGTACATATTTTTATAATTAGTTGTTATTTAATTACATATAGTATAATAATCTCACAACTTTATTCAAATGAAATGTTGATCATAAAATTGACTAATTAATAAGCAAAAAAAATGAATCGGACTGATAACTTATGATGATAATAATTGTAATGTTATGTGGCATCAATGTTTAGAAAAGAGTTATAAAGAAAAGTGGTTATTTAATTAAGGAATATATTAACACGAAAACCTCCCACTTTTTTCCTCTTACTTGGCCATGCGTCATTATTAAGTGTAGTCAGAAAATCTCTAAAATTAATGATTGAAATTCTGACAACATATTAGAATTCTAAATATAATATATAATTATAATGAACTTGAATTGCACCTGAACTCTAACTGAAACAATATCGATTGACTAGAAATATACCACATTTGATATAACATGATCTTAATAACTATAAACAATATTGGATTGAGAGAGATACTAATTGAATGTGAATACTATATTTCGGGATTACTGTTAAGTTGTACAACTATTTTTTGCACAGACCTTGGATACGTGATGATTAGTTGGATCACATTATAAACTACTATTGTCGTCGTGTAGGTCTGAATCAGTTCTGGACAATTATGTGATGATTTTTTGGGATATGTACAGGAGATAATCAAAACACGGATATAAAACATCAGTTAGATTCTCTAATAATACATGATATCTTAAATTAATACACTTGACTTGTAGACCAGAGGATAATTGTAATTAGAATAATAAGTATGAACAACTTAGTTAATAAATTACTTCATGGCCTATATTTACATTTATATGCACTATTAATATCCATTTACATTATTCTTATCTTTATCTTTTTATAGTAGTATTATTTATTTTATTTAGTCGTGATCTAACGACCTAAGTATGCATGCTTAGTTTTGAGATAGATTAGATAAAACAAATTGAAAATCTGAAGTACTACATGGAGAAGCTGACGTCAGTTGATAGTTGTTCTTTCCTTTTAGTCTTGACAATTATTATTTTAGATTGCTTCCGCATTTGAAAAGTATTTTTTTCTGAGTTATTATCAATTTTTATTTCCTTCATTATTTTTTTGTAATCAACTTTTATCGATTGAATAAAAGTTACATTTTCTATTAAAATATTAATGTGCTATGTGACAATGACTGATACTGTACTGAGACTTAGCGTATTTTCACAAGTATACTGTCGAACGACTCGGGCCATTATAGGTGGTATCAGAGCCTAGGTTTTTAAATTAGTTCAAGTGATTTGAATTGATTTAGATCCAAATAAAGAAATTTTGCCACATATATTCACAATACTAATTGAATTCTTCGAGTGTAATTTCTTCTATCCATTCGTATCTCCTATTTCTTTTCATTAGAAATGGTTCTTTTCTAGAAATTTCTATCCTAAATTTGAACTAAATGTTTACATTTTGACATCAGTTCTAATTTTTGAAATAAATTTTCTATAACCCTTCATTCTAGTTATGTTTACTTTCTTCAGAAGATAACTCATCTATTGCATGGAGGAAGATCAAACTCAATTAACGAGATGGCAAAGAGCTATCCAATGTATATGCAAATTGTTCGAGACACATGGTTTTGTGTTCGAGACATATTTAAATTCCGAAGATAAAATTTTTCTCTAAAGGGGATAGGATGTAACTATCCTAATTAGATATAATATTTATTTACATATAACTTTTATCATGTATATTTATATTAAAATAAAGTTTTATAGTTATTAATCATTACTTTATAGCCATAAATTATTATTTTTACTAAAACCCATGGATAATTTTTCTAAAAATATTTTAACATTACATGAGAGCCCAAACCCATTAATTTGGCCTAGTTCAAAATAATAATGATAATAATAATAATGACAACAATAATATCAACAACACCAATAATAATAATCATTAAAATCTAAGCTATCATTTAAACCCAAGAAAGAAAAAACAAACTCAATTACTAAGTCAACTTTTAATAATGAGATGAACCTTCAATTTTCAACTTTTAATAATGAGATGAACCTTCAATTTTATCTGCCTTCTCTTTTCCCTCCATCATTCAGTTCTTAATATCTTTCATTAGCCAATCATATTAATGAGCAATTTGACCCATATGAATTTAATTTAAAACTCATCTTAAAAACCTCTCATAGTAAACTATAATTATTAGCCATTTGACTAATTTCAAATCTCCATTTAAAATTATTCTAAATCTATTGTATTTATTAGCCGTTTGAATTATTTCAAATATATCTTTAAAACTTTCTAAATCAATTGGATTTATTAGCCCTTGACTTTAAACTTTCCTCCAAAAATCCTCTTTAATTCTAGCAATCCTTCCCCTAAAACTATTATCCTAAAACATATTTAAATCTTTCTATTCATCTTAGTTTTCTTCCTACAAACCAAACGCACTCCTTCTCCTTTCTCTGCCTATCGACTGCCCGAGTGTCATCGACTACCGCCAGCAACTGTCATGACTACCAAAAGCTGTTGTCAACAATAACCCCAAATGACCGACCAGAGTCCTGAGCTATCCGTCGTCGCTCTTACGCCGTCCTTCAATTGTCGAAGCCACTTTTTCTAACCATAACTCATTCTCTTCCTTGAAATCCATCAAGAGTTAGGATGTTTCTCCATTCCTTAATAAGTTTTGTCTTATCAGATCTATGTAGATAACCCCTAATAAGAACCTAACTAAAATAAATAACTATATCATTTGTCCATTTCAAACCCATTAGCCTTTTATGACTAAATAAAAAGAAATACTTTATACTTTAAAATTCTAGAGAATTTTCTTAAAATCACGATAAACTAAATTTATCTATCTTTAATACTTTTGTAATGACTTTAGATATTGAATTTGATCGGAAACTTGAGAGTGAATTTATTTGATGAACGTATTGCCAGGCTAAGATAAGTTCCTTCTTGAACTTATTTTATCATGCACTATTCCTATTAAATAGAAATATTTTTTGTTAAATAGAATTATTTATGTATATGCATACTATAAAGTGTTGTTCTTTTAACAAGAACTATTTAAATAAAGTATGATTTTATTTTCAAAAATATCATACTCTCATTTTTCATTTCTCATGTGTACTGTTCTTATAATTAGTTGTTATTTAATTACATAAAATATAATAATCTCACAATTTTTTTCCAATGAAACATAGATCATAAAATCGACTACCTAGTAAATAAATAATGAATCAGGATACTAATTTATGGTGATAATGATTGTAATGTTATATGACAATGGTGTCTAGAAAAGAGTTATAAAGAAAAGTGGTTATTAAATTAAGAAATGTGTTTACATGGAAAACCTTCAATTTTCTTGCTCTTACCTGCTCGTATGTTATTATGAAATATAGTCAGAAAATTCCTAAAATTAATGATTGAAATCTCAATAACATGTTAGAAATCTAAATATTACTTAACTATAATAAACTTAAACTGCATCTGAACTCGAACTGAATCAATATCGATTGATTGGAAATATACCATACTAGACTTAGCATGATAACTATAAATAATATTGGACTGAAAGAGATACTAATTGAATGTGAATACTGTATTTTGACTGTACTGTTAAGTTGTTCAACTAATTTTTATGCACACTATGGGTACATGGTGATTAGTTGGATCACATCATAATATTATTATTGTTGTTGTGTAGGTCTGAATTAGCTTCGGACAATTATGTGACTATTTTTCCTGCTCTATACGGGAGACAATCGAAATACAAATATAAAACATCAGTGAGATTCTCTAATAATCCATGACATATTAAATTAATACACTTGACATATAGACCAGAGGATAATTATAATTAGAATAATAATATTAAGAATTTAGTGAATAAATTACTTCATGGTCTATATTTGCATTTATATGCACTATTCATATCCATTTCAATCATTGTTATCTTTATCTTTTTTATAGTAGTATTATTTATTTATTTTTTAGTCGCTATCTAATAACCTAGGTATGCATGCCCAAATTTTGAGATAGATTCAATTAAGTAAATTGAAAATCTGAAGTACTATATGGAGAAGCTGAAGCCAATAGATGATTGTTCTTTCCTATCAGCCTTGACCGTTATTATTTTAAATTGCTTCTGCATTTGAAAAGTATTTTCCTTAGTTATTGTCTATTTTTATTTCCTTCATAATTTTTTTGTAATCTATTTTTGTTAATTGAATAAAAGTTATATTTTCTTAAAAAATTATTGTGCTATGTGGTAATGACTGATACTGTACTAAGTTTTAGTGTATTTTTTCAAGTATGCTATTGAGCGACTCGGCTATTTAGCACTCTAGATGGCGGGCCATTACAGGTGATATCAGAGCCTAACTTCTCAAATTAGTTCAAGTGATTTGAATTGATTTGGATCAAAGTACATAAATTTTTCCACATATATACACAATACTAATTGAATTCTTCGAGTCTCATTCCTTTGATTTATTCATATCTCTTATTTCTTTTCTAAGAAATGCTTCTTTTTCTAGAAATTTCTATCCGAATTATGAACTAAATATTTACATTTTGACATCAGTTCTTATTTTCGAAATAAATTTTTTATAAACTTTCATTCCAATTATCTTTACTTTCTTCGGAAAATGACTTATCTATTGCATGGATGAAGATTGAGCTCAATTAATGAGATGGCTAAGAGCTATCCAAAGTTTAGGTTGATTGTTTATCACACAGCCTTTTGTGCATTCTTATTAAATTTCAAAGTTGAGATTTTTCTTTAAGAGGTGTGGGATGTAACTACCCTAACCTACTATAATATATATATATATATATATATATATATATATATATATATATATATATATATATATATATATATATATATATTCTCGCATATTTATATTAAAATAAAATTTTATAGTTATTAACCATTACTTTATAGCCAAAAAGTATTATTTTTATTAAAACCCATGAACAATTTTTCTAAATTTTTTTAACAATTACATGAGAGCCCAAACCTATTAATTTGGCTCAATTCAAAATAATAATAATGATAATAATAATGACAACAATAATAACAACAACAACAATTATTAAAATCTAAGTTATAATTTAAACCTAGGGATGATAATGGACGCATCCACAGACCAAATTTTGGTCATCTCTATACAAAATTTTGAATTAGAAAAATAAAATTTTTATTTTTAATTCAAAATTTTTTATATGACGGGCCAAAATTTGGCCTACGGACGCATCTATTACCATCCTTTTTTAAACCCAAGAAAAAACACACTCAATCACTAAGTCAAATTTTAATAATGAATTGAACCTTCCATTTTATCTCTCTTCTCTTTTCCCTTCATCATTCAATTCTTAATGTCCTTCATTAGTCAATCATACTAATGAGTTATTTAACCCATTTGAATTTAATTTAAAACTTATCTTAAAAACCTCTCATAGTCAACTATAATTATTAGTCATTTGACTAATTTCAAATCTCTATTTAAAATTATTCTAAATCTATCACATTTATTAGTTGTTTGATATATTTCAAATATGTCTTTAAAACCTTCTAAATCAATTGTATTTGTTAGCGCTTGACTTCAAACTTTCCTTTAAAAACCTTCTTTAATTCCAATAATCCCTCCCCTAAAATTATCATCTTAAAACCTATTTAAACCCTTCCTATCATCATAGTTTTCATACTACAAACAAATCGCTCTCCTCTCTCCTTTCTTTGCCCACTGACTACTGGAGTGTCATCGACTGCCGCCAACAACCACCAAGACTACCAGAAGTCATCACCAACAATAGCCCCAAATGACCGACCAGAGTCCCGAGCTATCTGTCGTCGCGCTTACATTGTGCCGACACTGTCCCTCAATTGTCGGAGCCGCTACTTCTAACCATAACACGTTTTCTTCCTTGAAATCCATCAAGAGTTAGGAGCTTTTTCCATTTCTTTGTAAGTTTTGTCTAATGAGATCTACATAGATAACCCTTAATAAGAACCTAACTAAAATATATAACTATATCATTTGTCTATTTCAAACCCACTAACCTTTTATGACTAAATAAAAAGAAAGATTTTATGTTTTTAAAATTCAAGAGAATTTTCTTAAAATCACGATAAACTAGATTTAGCTATTTTAATACCTTTGCAATGACTTTAGATATTGAATTTGATTGGAAACATGAGAGTGAATTTATTTGACGAACGTATTGCTAGGCTAAGGTAAGTTCCTTTTCAAACTTATTTTATCATGCATTATTCCTATTAAATAGGAATGATTTATATTTTAGTTTTGTTAAATAGAATTATTTATGTTTGTGCATACTATAAAGTGTTTTTTTAACAATATCTGTTTAAATAAAGTATGATTTTATTTCTAAAATTATCATACTCTCATTTTGCATTCCTCATATGTACATGTTCTTTTAATTAGTTGTTATTTAATTACGTAAACAATAATAATCTCACAACTTTATTCAAATAAAAAACATAGATCATAAAATTGATTAATTAATAAATAAATAATGAATCGAAACACTAATTTATGATGATAATAATTGTAATGTTATACGGCAATGGTGTCTAGAAAAGAGTTATAAAGGAAAATGGTTATTAATTAAAGAATGTGCTTGCATCGAAAACCTCCCACTTCCTCTTATTTAACCGTGTGTCATTACGAACTGCAGTCAGAAAATATCCATAATTAATGATTAAAATTCTGATAACATGTTAGAATTCTAAATATTACTTAACTATCACGAACTTGAATTGCACCTAAACTTGAACTGTATTAATATCGATTGACTGAAAATATATCATACTAGACTTAATACAATCTTGATAACTGTAAATAATATTAAGTTGTGGGGATACTAATTGAATGCAGATACTGTGTTTTGGCTTTACTTTTAAGTTGTACAACTAATTTTTGTGTACACCATAGGTACGTGGTGAATAGCTGGATCACATCGTAATCCTACTATTGTCGTTATGCAGGTCTGGATTAGCTCAGGACAATTATGTAACCATTTTGCCGCATCTGTACGTGAGACAATCAAAACATGGATATAAAGTATTAGTAGATTCTCGAATAATACATGATATTTTAAATTAATACCTTGACATATAAACCAGAGGATAATTGTAATTAGAATAATAATTATGAAGAACTTAGTTACTAAATTACTTCATGGTCTATATTTATATTTACATACACTATTATAACTATTTCAGTTATTTTTATCTTTATCTTTTTATAGTAGTATTATTTCTTTTATTTAGTCACGATCTAACAAGCTTGGCATGCATGCCCAAATTTTGAGATATATTTGATGAAGCAAATTGAAGATATGAAATAGTACATGGAGAAGCTGAAGCTAGTAGATGGTTGATCTTTCCTTTTAGTCTTGACAATTATTATTTTAGATTGCTTCTGCGTTTGAAAAGTTTTTTTCTCAGTTATTATTTATCTTTATTTTCTTCATTATTTTTTGTAATCCACTTTTGTCGATTGAATAAAAGTTACATTTTTCATTAAAATATTATTTTGCTATGTGGCAGTGATTGATACTGTATTGGCTTAGCGTGTTTTCATGAGTACGCTGCCGAATGACTCAACTATCTAGCGTTCAGAATGGCAAGCCATTACAAATTCTCTCTTTTAATGATTTACTAATTGAAAACTTCGAAGAAAAAATATATCCCTGTGTGATCGCATAGACGTGTTATCGCTATAAGCCATTGACGGCCATGGTGATATGGGCCTCGGCTAGAGTTCCAACTCAATAGCAGAGAATAGCCATCGACGGTAGTGTGATTCCTATGTGTATTCTTACAGTGTTTTTCTTATATGTTGCCTATGATAAAAGAGTCCAGTGTACATCTATTTATTTTAGCTAGTATTTTTTTATAGACCACTACGCTTATAACATGGAATGAAATGACGGGGTTAAGAAGGAATTGAAAGGAGGATTTGAATGCATATTTTAAGAGATCCATTTATAGGTTATGTAACCGAAATTTAGGGACCTAATTTAGGAGATTCTGGGATTATTGGTTACCATTTGTTTATATTTTAGGACTCGGTGATTATGACTGAAAAAATACACTATTTCATATATATTCATAGAAAGAAAAAAAAACACAATTTCATATATATTCATACTTTCATAATCTAATTTTTGCACTCAAATAATTTGATATTGATGATATCTTATGAAGATGAGTTAAATTTTCTACCTGAGTATTTGTTCCAGCTTAATTATTGTTTTGATATGTTTTTGGAGGTTTTGCAGCCAAGATACGAAGGCAAGGACTGTGCACGACACTAAGTGTGATGACCTTAATTCTTAAATCCTTGTATTGGATTATTCCATATCAATCGTATCAGGTCGGGAGCATGGATATTGATGCGGGCAGAAACTGAATAAATTGAGTTATATATTCCAATCTAGTCTTTAATTTCAAGAGTGGAGGCATCTTATCTTATTATTTTGAATTTTTCTATATTTTTTTTGAATTATTTTGGATCGGTCAATTTTCGAACAAATACCCAATTAAAATAATCAAATTAAATAAAAAATTCTTATTTTAATCTTCAACCAATCTAGAATCATCTCCAGTAGCTATATTTAACCAATTTTGGATTGAATTTAATCCAATGACACTATTATAATTAAGATAAAGTTTAAGGATTTTTAATATAACAGAGTAATCATTTTCTAGCAGCAGTTTATACCCCCACACAAATTCAGAAAATCCAAATAAATCAAAATTCTTACTCTCGTATTCCTCTTTATTTTTTCTTTAAATCTCAAACCCTAATTCCATCTCAAAATACCCTCAAATAAATTGTCAAATATTCAGCATGAGAGTGGGTTGGATATTTACTATATTACTTTAAGAGATTTGTTCATGAGTTTCCTTCTTCAAATAAACTCTTTGATTTTTCCTAGTATGATTTTTAGGAGATTTCACAATTTTTAAAGGGCAATTACATTATTATCAGGTTTTTTTCGATTTTGATCCAACAAGAGGCAAGAATACACTCTAAATCCTTTAAACTTGTGATTTTTTTAATTAAATCTCCTCATTTGTGATACCAGATATATTATTAACCCAATTTTAAGACTTTCTATGCTCAAATTTGTATTTAATGCATTATACGTGTCATACCATGCATGATATATGTGAACAAACCGTGTTGTTGAGCAGACTTATATAGTAGTTCATATTATAACAGCCATAACTTTTGTATCTTAATCCTAATTGACTTATTTCAGTGTAATTAGAAAGATGATTTAATAAACTACAATTCATCCAACTATAGTAAAGCCTAATTTAGTCATTTACTTATCCAAAAATAACCTGGCAATTCAGCAATTACTGCTGATCCATATTAGTAGCTTAACATAGTAAGTTCATGGTAAAATGACTATAACTTTTGCTCTAAAATTTTGATTGAGCTCATTCAAAATTTATTGGATAGATAATTAAATTATTTAGAACTGATAAAGATATTAGATTCTAAATTAAATCTTATCAGAATTAAAAATAATCTGGAAATCTTAGTTGAACAGGACCATAACAACAATAGATGTCCATAGTAAAATAACCATAACTTTTGCTCTAGAACTCTAATTAAGCTCATTTTAGATTTGTTGTAAAGATAATTAAATTTTCTAAAACTATACAAAATTTTAATCTCTAATACCATTTTGTGCTAGTCAAATAAGACATAGAAGTATGACATATCCATTGAGTTGCAGCAACATAATCATATATATCATGTCCATGCATATACTGCTTAATTAATGATATAATAGGCATGTACGCATATAAAATCACTCTTGTTATTCTACGTATATAGTGAGTTCAAATCTGTCATAGCTCATAATTAGGCATATATGCCATCTTTGTGCATATACTACTTGACTAGGGATATGATATATGCACACATATTTAATTATGCATATTATTGTTTGTACATGTTATTTTTGGAAATAATATCTCACATACGTGAACGTATCCTGTAACTCTTATACTTACCAATATTATTTTTGTGCTTGCCAGTATTAACATGCGTCCCGTTTCATCTTAACCTAGTTTACATGCATACATGTTTAATTATGTTATTACTTGTACATGTTATTCTTTCCTGGAAATAATACCTTATGTACGTGAACAAGTCATGTAACTGTTATACATGCTAATATTACTTTTTTACTTGCCAGTATTATCATACATGTTGTTTTATATTCACTTGGCTATTTATACATGCACCATTATTGCATATGATACGTTGATACATTGATACTAGATATTTACTGCATTGTGGATATAAGAGAAATGAATAATAGAATGAAATATGTATTGTAAGAGTCTCTTGTCTTACTTGGGATGCATCCATCGATCTATATACTGGTACATCGGTTTTCTTGCTTGTTTTGCCTAGCGGACCGGTACTTGGGCCGTGGTATCGATCACGTACTGTATACTCTTAGAACACATGAATACTCTCACCATTCAATTCCAAAGTAATAGGATAGAATTTGCATCCAATTGCTTGATCATATTATATTACATATACTATTTGTTTCATAATTCATATTTTCTTATGCATACCTTTTACTTCATAACCCACATATATGATAATGTTATATTATATATTCATATACTCTATGATTCATGTTGTATTATACATACATATACCATCTGATTTTTGTTATATTTGACATATCTTGTTATTTGATCACATCACACTACATGCACCATGTACTGCATTATTCATATTATATTATCTATATCATATATTTTATGATTCACATGTATATATCTTTTACATTGTTTCTACTAGCATGTCACATTGATATAATTCCTATAGCATGGTATGAGCTTGGCTTTGTATTCTTATTTGAGTTTTGACCTCTTGGATTATCACACCTCAGGTCTACCCGCCCAGACAATGGTAGCAGGGGAGAATGACCAACCTCTCGAGAATCCCTACTTCTAGAAGCAGGCCAAGTGCCAATAGCTTGCCTCTCGTAAAATCTTCATATCTTTTGTGTATATATCATTTTGATTTGTATATGCATATGTATCATACATCCTAATTCTATTTGTGGTATCCAAACCCTTTTGTATATATTCAGTACATATGCTGCTCTGTTTTGATAATATACTTAACTCTACATGAGTAACCTTTTGATATATATATATATATATATATATATATATATATATATATATATATATATATATATATATATATATATATATATATATTATACTCATCATTTCCATGTATCTATTTCTAGATATTGCTATATTCATACATGTGATGTTGTGATATATAGATTCAGACTTGTGATATATCTTATATTTGCTCGTTTCTATATCTCTTACTTGTGATTGTTTGTATAAAAATAGTCTTGTACACTCTAGTATTGAGAATGACCGTCGGTGATACCTTACCAATTATTAGGGCATACACTCGGATCCACTGGTATGATTTGGGATGTCATACTAAGGGACAAGTACAGATAGATGAAATTCATCCACCATCTGAGTGTTGTCGATAGCCCTCTGAAATATGAAGCTGAGAGTGCGAGAATGTTGCTGTGGAAACGATTATCGAAGCTATTATTGACAGCGCAAGTACCAATACAATACACCCTAAATCTGTAGTTACCTTGTGTCCAAAACACTAGAGTTAGGTAACTTAGCCTTAAAGGGGCTATAAATACCCCTTGTACTAGATGTAGAGAGATATAGAAAGTTAGATTTAGTTTATAATTGATTCTTCAGAGAGAGGTTTAAAGATTGTTACTTTTTGTTCTTCGTATGTTTGATAATAAAGGAATTTTTTATCTTTTTATTTGATGACTACGATGACTATAAGTAACTAGTTTATTTTCTGCATTGAATGAGAAGACGAACCCTTAGTCTTAGATCTGGTGCTGTTTCTAAACTTGTTTCTTGAATTTTATTGTTTATATAATCTTTCTTATAATTTCCCTATATATATTTATATGGTGATAAATGAACTTGAATCTTTGATGGTCTATTTCTTGATGGTTAATTATTACTTGATTTTGATATGTCATGGATGATTTAAACATAACATAGTTTAAAATAGTTATTTCTGTCATCCATAGACCATGCTTAGATCTAACTTCAAGTTTCATATAGAATTTAATTATATGATTAAATTTGTAAAAAGATTATCAGTTAAAGTTGAGTGCTTTGAAAGAATTATAGTCCAATTGGATAAGAGCAGGTATTCTACTCAACCAAGACAAAATAAGCAGTAAACCATCTAGTAATAAGATCTTAGGGATGCTGCCTCAACCGAGCTGATACTTTTCCTTGGTATTTCCAAACTATTCAAACATCTGTTTTGCTTACACCAAAACTTACATCTTTTTTCTAATTGTAGCTTTGTAGTCTAAGTGTTTTAGCTTTAAATATAGAATCCTTGAATAACGATCTTGGGTTGGCTCCCGAGTATTACTTAACGATCTTATATACTTGAGACTGCATTAATCAGGTCGCATCACTTTGGACTGTGGGGCTTTTATGCTCATGTAACATGCTATCTCATGTACCTGAGGTACAGTCCTGGAGCAGTATCATGAATGTGGACCTGTAATCCCGAAAATGCATGAGTTACTCTTAAAACATGTGACCCTTTCCTCATAATTATTCCAAATTAATTTTTTAATAATGTAATCATGATTTGTTACCCTGACATGTATTTTTACATATATTACTTCTATTTATATTGACGAGCTTCATCCCGTAATTCCTAACTTGATTAATGTTTAACTGATACTTCTAGTCGTAATATGTTTTCATATCAGAATTAAATATTCTTAAACTTTTATATGTACTGGTTATTTATGATACATGTATAATGTGTTTGTATGCTTCACTCTTCTTTTTATAGTACTTACTAGATTATTCTAACAATCCTAATTTGGCATGCATATACATTGTGGATGCAAGTAACAGAGGAGTAAGCCCTCCAGTAGTTGGATCCGAACCCCGAGAACCAAGCGTTCATAGTGTGAATTTTAATGAGAGAGATTATTTTGTTTATTATTTTTTATCTTAATAAGAAATATAGTATTATCCATTTCTATCTTTGTTTTTGGATATAAAGTTCCAAAGTTATAATAAGAATTACCACTTGCTAGAATTCTCACATGTTTCTTGATTGGATTTTATTTTTTTGTATTAAATTAGTTATCTATCTTCATATTATTCTCTCTATGTATAATGCTTATATGATAGTAACATATGCTTGGTATTGTATTTTAGACTTGGCATATTCATTTTCGATATGTTATCAAATGCTACTCGCACATTGGGATATTGAGCATTATATCTTCCCATCTGCCACTTTCTCTCCTTTGCGAACAATTTTGTTTATGAAAAATGATGGGTAAACTTGATTTTTACAAAAAAACTCTCAGTGAGTTCACCCAGAGATTTGGTGGGTGCCCTTAGAAGAACTAATCTGCGTATCCCACCCAGTGAGATTTTCGAGATTAATCCTTGGGAAATTCTAATTGAGCCCACCCTTTTGCTAAGTGAGCTAACAACCCCTAAGTGCGGAACAATGTTCGCAGCAAAAGTTTTGCTTCCTTCCATTGAATACAACTTAGATTACAATGCAAGAGAACAAGATAAAAAGAACAAACGAGAGGATTTTATATGTCAATCTCTCTCTTTTACAATAATTTGTGTGGGATCTGTGGCGATGGGATCTATAGTAGTTCCTTTTGACGATCGGGCGTCGAACTCTTCTCTCTCGAAGGTGGCGGCCGACTGTAGACTATCTTCTCTGGTCTTTCACGAATTCAAGGCTCTATGCGTAACTTGAATTCTCCAAGAGGAAAAGAAAAGCAGAAAAAAGACCCCTAAGGCTTCCTCAAGAGGGTATTTATAGCCTTAGGATGATTTGAAAGTTTCTATCTGAATAGAATTTGAACTTATCAAGGATTCCAATCAAATATCTTAGTTTTGATTTAAATCTCTTGATTTGGAATTCTGATTGGATTCAATTCGGGTATTTGGATAAGCCCAAATCATAATCTCAATCAATTTGAGATTCTGGTTATCTGCTCACGCGGAGTTAACGCGGAACTAGGAAACCAGAACGCGGAGCTACTGATTAGCTCCGTGTTTTGCTCAAATGCGAGGCTAAAAATAGCCAAACGCGGAGCTACAGAGTTAGCTCCGCGTTCTGTTGTGGAAAATCCTTTTAACTTAGAAATTTTCACTACCAACAGAACCCCCTCCAAAGTTTTCAAAATGGCTTAGAACTTAGCAAATTTTGAAATACTTTGGATCTTTAAATTGAAAACGCAGAGTTAAAATACCAAGTTTATCTCGCGTTTTGTTCACTTGCGCGGAGCTAAATAGCTTCGCATTTTGGCAAGTAACTGCTCATTAATTGCTCAGTAATTACTCAGTTAATAGCTTAGTAATTACTCATGCTCTGACTTTCGCGTCGAATACCAAGAGGCGGATCATTTAAATAGAGTCTCAAGCTCTTCTTCTTCTTCATTTCATCCGAAGAATTTCAATAGCTCAGAGCTCAAGCGAATCAGTTTGAAGGAATGATCTTCCATCGAACTTCCTTCGACTTTCCAAATATTTTCCATCACTAGGATGTCATCTAAGAAGAGTACGGCGTCGCGCGCCTCCTCACCATTGGCGGCCGGCGCTAGCAGCGGAGGCGACGGCAGAGGGAGTGGCCACAATGGCGAGCCAATTCATGCCGCACCAATTGAAGGTAAAAATTCCCAACTTTGAGACTCCTTAGTTTAACTTTGGAGTGTTTTGGCTCGGTTTTAACCGACCAACCAATTTTGAACCGGCGAGATCGCCGTTCTCCGGCCGTAAGGCTTGGGAAGAAAGGAGAAGACGGAGAGAAACTCTGATCTTCTTCTACGCGAAGTTATCGCATCATCCTCGCGCTTTTGAAATGCGGGGCTATTTTAACTAGCAGTCACGTTTAAATCGCGAGGCTATTTTGATTAGCAGTCGTGCTTCAATCATGAGGCTATTTTGACTAGTAGTCGCGCTTCAATCGCGAGGCTATTTTGACTAGCAGTCGCGCTTCAATCACGAGCCTATTTTGACTAGCAGTCGCATTTCAATCGCGAGGCTATTTCCTCAACTGCGCGCGGAGTTTATCCTTAGCTCCGCATTTTCATACTTAGAAGATTTTTTGAGTTTTCTCTAACTCTTGATTCTTCTTTTGCAGTAAAGTACTTGGACCAGATCCTTCTTGAAGAGGAGTGCATGTGGCTTTACCAGTCTTCATCAGCAAAAGTAACTCTAAGGAAACCAGAAGCATATGCTTTACAATATAGTTGCAGGTTTCAAGCCCTGACTCCAAAAGATAAACTTTTGAAGGAGTTACAGAAGCATAGTTGACATTTGCAGAGGAGATCTTTTGCATGTGAACCAGAAAATTTCAACACTCCATGGAGACTTGTTGTCGGGTTATTGAAACTTTTGGGAGAGCTTTAACTCCCTCTTCTTCTGTAATTTTTTTTTTTTGCTTCACGAATAAAGATAACTCTTTTTCTCTTTATCTGTCAGCTTCAAAAATTTTGCTTGCTCAACAAATAAATGACTCATTGTTTTGGTAAAATAATCTAAGGCCCACTTGCGTAACTTAGATTTGTTAGTATCTGAAATGATCGGATAAGGATCATTTAACTTAGACAGAGATGCTTAATTGCACATGCCTTAGTTTGATGGAGGCAATTCAAAGCTTTCATGCATAACTTGAATTGCACATGCCAAGATAATCGAGTGATGATTATCAGATTTTGGCAGAGGTGCCTAATTGCACATGCCTAGAGTTTGATTGGAGGCGGTCCAAACGTATTGATGAGTATCATATATTGTATTTTTTCTTTCATACTTTATCTATTTTTTGTATATAAATAAATGCTACTCGGGTATTTTTAGTGTCTTTTTCAGGAAATTCGATTCGTACAAGGAGATGGCAAGAAATCAATGTTGGAGTAGGAAATCAGAGTCCGAAAAGTTACTAAAGCGGGCAAGACTACGAGACTATGATGCTACAGAGACTCAAAGTCAAATAAAGTCAGTAATATCAAACAAACAAGACAAGAGTTTTATGTGAAAAAAGTCTAAACAAACGTAGGCTTTATTGAGCCGCTATTTAGCGGGTTTTGCCGCCAAATAGCGGTCCAATATGGGTCCCAATAGTTGAGTTTTCTCTCACAGCTTTGTTGTAATTTAGTGGTCTGGTGGTTCTACTAGAAATAGGGTTTGGTTTCCGAGACCTATATATTGGCCGATCCTTGTATTTTGACGATAAGCTGGAATTTTTGTATTCGTTTTTTTCTGATTAATAAAGTTAGGGTTTTTGCTGAAGGTTGACGGCCACAACACCGTGTCCAGAGGTAACCCATTGTTCTTAAGATTTTTATTTTCTTTCTGCATAGATTTAATTGCTTTCTGTTTTAGGGTTTACTGCTTTCTAGATTAGGGTTTATCATTTCATGAATAAAAATCTGATCTTCTTTAGCAAAAATCATGAGTAGCTAATTAGATTAGCTATAGGATTTAGATGAAGCTAAGATCCATCATGTAATTATTTTCTAATATTTTTCTTCTTAAATAAAAATTAATAAAAACATGATTTTTCAATAAAAAGATTAAAATCCAAGAACTCGAAGATTAGGACTTTGATAGATTATACTTGAATTAGGTTTTTTGATAATCTATGCTTAGTTAGGGTTTGGGGTTGCTGATTTTATCTTTTTCTTTGAATTATCTAAAAGATTTAGTTTATTTTTATAAGAAGTAGCATCTTTGATGAGTTATACTTGCACAACACTTGATAGCTAATACTTAGAGCACTTTAAGTAAGAATTAAACTAAAAAGATCGAATTTTTATGATAGAAGAAAATAATAGAAGTAAGAACATTGTTAGAAATTAGTGGATTCTAGATCCTAGGCTATTTAGATTAACTCGATTTCAACCTAGAACCTTTGGTTAGTCCGATAGAACTATAGAGAAAGTAAGAATCGTAAAAGCACCCTAGATCCCTGTGGGACGACCTGTACAGCGCTACAACGATACTGTGCGCTTGCAGTAAATATAACACATCAAGTTTTTGGCGCCGTTGCCGGGGATCGATGGTGTTTTTCTTGCTTTTTCTAGCATTTTACGGGTTAACAGTGTGTGTGAGTGTGCAGGAAATAGAAATTGTAGATACAGGAAAATTTAAAGGATTGGAAGAGCCTCTGGACCAAGTGAAAGAAAATTACAAAGTCAAGTCGCTGGTTTAGCCGCTATTCAGCGGCTAGAACCGCTATTTGGCGGCCAAACAGGTACGTTCTGAACCCAAATTTTCTTTGTTTCTATAGTTTTGTTTCCTGGTTCTATAGAAAAATAAAAAAAAACAAATTAGGAACAGTAGAAATCGCATTTTTATTTGATCATATCCATTCCACCGTTTTATCTCTCCACTACACCCCACTTCTTGCATTAGTTTAGAAAATTCACGCATACACTCACGGTCGCTGGTTCATGCCACATTGGACCCGTGATCAATTTGGTCGACTTGTGAGATCAGATTTGTTCATAGGAGATAAGATGGACCAGCCGATTCCGATCCTTCAGGATCGATATTACCCGTTGCGTACATCATTACCATCATGCATCAGACTTCCACACGTGGCAGGTAATCACTATGAATTGAAGCCGCAGTACATTAGTATGCTTCCTAAATTCACTGGTTCTGATTCAGAAGATGCATATCTCTTTATCAGTGAATTTCAAGAAGTATGCGTAATGATTAAACTGCAAAACTTATCGGAGGACGCAGTTAAGCTCTGCTTCATCCCTTTTGCACTTAAGGATAATGCCAAGAAGTGGTTGTACAGTATGCCTTCTGATTCAATCACTACTTGGGATGAATTCGTTACAGTGTTTCTCAAGAAATATTATCCCACGCACAAGACGGCAAGAATTAGAAATCAAATTAATCAATTCCGTCAAGTGTCGGGAGAACCCTTCTGGAAATACTTAGAACGGTTTAAGGATTTATTAGCTCAGTGCCCCCACCATGCGATAGAAAAGTGGCGGTTGTATCAAATCATGTATGAAGGACTTGATTACACCTCCAAAACTCTTCTGGAATCCATGTGTCAAGGGGAGTTTATGAGGAAAAATGTGGATGAAGCATGGGACTTTCTTGAGGATTTATTATGGAAGACATGCAGTGGGAGAGTCCCACTGAGAAGCCCAGTATATCAACTTCTGCTCATAAGAGTGGGATGCATAGCGTCGATAGCTCTATTGCTGCCGAAGCTAAGATCGCAGCCCTTATGAGAAGAATTGAGGCACTGGAAACTCCTAGTGCTCCACCAGTGGGTCAAATGAATCAACTCCAAAGTCCCACATGCTTTAATTGCGGAACTCCCAATCACATTATGGAGGAGTGTCCATTGTTAGTAAATCCTATGGGTCCCACACTTGAGCAAGCTAACGCCATGTATCAAAGACCCGTTAATAATCCATACGCTCCGACATACAATCCTGGCTGGAGGAGCCATCCAAATCTCTCATGGGGTCAAGGGCAATATCAGGGAGCCCCGAACTCCAACATGCAGCCTCCAACTACTGGTCAGTTTCCAAGATCAAATATGGGTGCTTATCAACACCTAAATGCTTCAAACTATGGGAACAACCAGAATAGACCACCTGTACAAAACCAATCTTATCCACAACAGGGGTCTAATAATGATCAAGAAAAGCGACTTCAATCACTTGAGAAGAATGTTGAAAGTCTTCTCAAGTCTCAGTCCAACCTTAACACATACATGCAGAATCTTATGAAAGTGTCAAATGATTTTATTCAAAGAACAGATCAGCACCTGCTCGTGAACTCTCAATCTATTAAGAATGTAGAGCAGCAGGTTGGACAACTAGTAAATCAAATGAGTGAACGTGGCAAGGGCACTTTTCCAAGTCAACCCATAACAAATCCTAATGCCAGTTCCTCAAATTTGAATCAGTCGCATGTCAACCAAATTAATGCCATTCACACACTTCGATCTGGCAAACTGGTTGACAATCACATAGCCATGCCACCTGATTCCACTCCTATTGCACGGCAAGCTACACTCCCTGATACCACGATTCCATCATTACCTCATGATTCATTATCATCATCATCATCCCACGATCTACCCACTGGCACGATAGAAGAATCTGATCCTTCTAATTCTAATCCTCCTATTGACCATACTTATAAACCAAAGGCTCCCTATCCAAATCGATTGAAGAAAAATTCTCCACAGGTGGAGCACATTCTTGAGTTATTCAAGCAAGTTAAGGTTCCTCTTCTTGATGCAATCCAACAAGTACCTGCTTATGCAAAATTCTTAAAGGATTTATGCACAAAGAAGAGAATAACCAATGTTCCAAAGAAAGTCTTCCTAGCTGCTAACATATCTAGCATCCTCTCTCAATCAGCACCTGTAAAGTATAAAGACCCTGGAAGTCCTACTGTCTCCTGCACTATAGGGACTACAGTGATTGAAAGAGCTTTACTAGATCTAGGAGCAAGTGTCAACTTGCTTCCTTATTCAGTGTACCAGCAGTTAGGACTGGGAGAGTTGAGACCTACAAGGATTACGTTACAGCTAGCTGATAGATCTGTGAAGACACCTATGGGAGAGATTGATGATGTCTTGATTAAGATTGGGGAGTTTATCTTTCTAGTTGATTTCATAGTTCTCGAGACTCAACCTATGGTGAATCCACACCATTGTATCTCAGTTATTTTGGGACGTCCATTCTTGGCCACTTCTAATGCTGTTATTAATTGCCGAAGTGGATCGATGAGACTTTCCTTTGGAAATATGACACTTGACTTGAAGATATTCAATCTAGGGCGCCAACCAAGTGATTCACATGACGAGCCCCTAGAAGTGAATATGATTCAAGGGTTGTCCAGTGAACACCAAGAGGAGAAATTCTTTGATGAGCTGAATGGTTTAATTGATGAGAGTATATTCTTGGAGACGCTCGATGAATCATCTAATTATGTGTCTTCCACTCAATGGAAACTTCCACCTGAGCCATTGATGACTGAACCACGAGTTCAGTTATGACCATCTATTAAGTGTCCACCTGAGCTAGAGATGAAGACCCTTCCGAGTCATCTCAAGTACGCTTTCTTAGGTAAACATGATACACTACCAGTCATTATCTCTGCAGAATTGACTGACGCTCAGGAGGAAAAACTCATATCAGTGTTGAAAGCACATAGAGAAGCCATAGGCTGGAGTATGGCCGATATTAAGGGGATAAGTCCTTCTATAGTGCAGCATAGAATTCATTTACTAGACAATGCACGACCTACAAAAGATCCTCAGCGTAGGTTGAATCCGGTAATGAAAGAAGCTGTGAGGAAGGATATTCTTAAGTGTCTTGACAATGAGATTATCTATCCTATCTCTGATAGCGCATGGGTAAGCCCAGTTCAAGTAGTACCTAAGAAATGCGGAATCACTGTAGTAAAAAACGATGCAAATGAACTTATCCCGATGCGTTTGCAGACGGGATGGCGAGTCTGCATTGATTATAGGAAGCTTAATGTTGCAACTAGGAAGGACCATTTTCCCTTACCATTCATTGATCAGATGTTGGAACGGTTGGCTGGACGTGAGTTCTATTATTTTCTAGACGGATACTCTGGCTACAACCAAATTCCCATCGCTCCGGAGGATCAAGAAAAGACCACGTTCACATGTCCATTCGGCACCTCTGCATACAGACGCATTCCCTTTGGGTTATGCAATGCACCTGCCACGTTCCAAAGGTGCATGATAAGTATTTTCTCTGATATGGTTGAACGATTTCTTGAAATTTTCATGGATGATTTCTCTATCTTCGGAGATTCATTCCAAGAGTGTCTGCATCATCTAGAGTTAGTTCTCACGCATTGTAATGAGAAGCATTTGACACTCAATTGGGAAAAATGTCATTTTATGGTCAAAAATGACATAGTGCTAGGGCATGTCATCTCGAAGAATGGTATCGAGGTTGACAAAGCTAAGGTAGACCTCATCAATAATCTGCCATCTCTGCGATCAGTGAAAGATATACGATCCTTCCTTGGTCATGTTGGTTTTTATAGAAGATTTATCAAAGACTTTAGCAAAATTGCTAGGCCTTTGACACATCTACTAGCCAAGGAAGTACCATTCAATTTCACACCTGATTGTCTAAGAGCATTTGAGCAGCTCAAGAAGGCGCTGACCACCACTCCTATTATTCATGCGCCAGACTCGAGCTTACCCTTCGAGCTCATGTGTGATGCATCCGATTACGCTATCGGTGCCGTCCTTGGTCAACGTATTAATAAGTAGCCACATGTGATTTACTATGCAAGTAGGACGCTCAATGACGCCCAGTTAAATTACTCTACCACAGAGAAAATTTCTGGCAGTCGTCTTTGCACTTGAGAAGTTTCGTTCCTACTTGATTGGATCACGAATTATAGTATACACTGATCATGCTGCTTTGAAATACTTGTTAACCAAGAAAGATGCAAAAGCAAGGCTTATTCGATGGATCCTCTTGCTACAAGAGTTTGATCTTGAGATATTAGACAAGAAAGGTGCTGATAATTCAGTAGCTGATCACTTGTCTCGTCTGCCCAACGCTCCAACTAATTCGTGCCCCATAAACGAATCATTTCCTGACGAGCAACTGTTTGCATTGATGCACGAACCATGGTTTGCTGACATTGTGAACTATCTTGTGACTAAGGAGATTCCATCCCATTGGTCCAAGCAAGATCGATATAGATTCTTGTCCCAAGTAAAATTCTTTTACTGGGATGAACCATATCTGTTCAAATATTGTCCAGACCAGAACATACGTCGATGCATACCTAACGATGAGATACAAAGTGTCCTCTCTTTTTGTCATGATTTAGCTTGTGGAGGACACTTTGGTCTCAGGAAAACGGCTGAAAAGGTATTGCAGAGTGGTTTCTATTGGCCAACTCTTTTCAAAGACGCCGTGGAATATTGCAAAGCATGCACACGATGCCAATTCGTAGGCAAAATTTCATGGCGCAATATGATGCCTCTGCAACCCATCCTTGAGGTCGAAATCTTTGATGTATGGGGTATAGATTTTATGGGACCGTTACCTAACTCGTTTGGAAATCAATACATATTAGTCGCTGTCGATTATGTTTCCAAATGGGTAGAGGCAATAGCCGCAAAATTGAATGACAATAAAGTCGTTGTCAAGTTCTTGAAAGAGAATATCTTTTCTCGATTTGGCGTTCCTCGAGCTATTATTAGTGATAACGGTACCCATTTTACCAACCGGTCATTTGAGGCGCTTATGTGGAAATATTCTATTACCCACAAATTAGCTACACCGTATCATCCGCAAACTAGTGGGCAAGTGAAAGTTTCTAATCGCCAAATCAAACTGATTTTGGAGAAGACAGTAAATCAAAATAGAAAAGATTGGTTTTGTAAACTAGCGGATGCATTATGGGCTTACCGTAGCGCTTATAAAACTAATCTAGGCTTGTCTCCATATCGTTTGATATTTGAAAATGCGTGTCATTTACCGGTGGAGCTTGAGCATAAGGCTTTATGGGCAATCAAATTTCTAAATTTTGAGCTCGAAAAAGCTGGCGAGCAGCGGAAACTACAACTGAATGAGCTTGATGAGATTAGACGGGATACATATGATAGTGTTACGATTTATAAAGATAAAACTAAAGTGTTTCATGACAAAGCGATCATTCGCAAGTCGTTTACACCTGGACAAAAAGTTCTCTTATATAATTTGAGGCTACATTTGTTCCCAGGAAAATTGAGGTCAAGATGGAGTGGACCGTACATAGTACGGACGGTGCACCATCATGGTGCAATTGATCTCGAGGATCCTAAAAATGGTAATTTATTCAAAGTAAACGATCACCGATTAAAACCATTTTTAGAACTTCGAGTGAGCGATAATGTAGAGGTCGTGACACTTCACGATCCAATCTATGCATAAAGGCATGTAGTTATTTGTATAATAGCATGTATATTATGTTACTAACATGATGTAGGGTTTTAAAGTAAAATTAGGAAAAGATGAGGAGCTGACTGTAATTTTCCATCCCTATATAAACCCAAGCAACCCTCATCTTCCCCAAATCATTTCTTCCAAAACCCTAGCTGCCCCCCTCCCTTCCCCACTTCCTCCTTTGGTTTTTGCTTCTCTCTTTGCAGGACAGTGTAGGATCTTCAATTTTTCTCCTACCAGTGGTGCTTCAAAGGTCCATCTCACCAATGCAGATAATCTCCCCGAAGCTCTCGACCAGACTTGAAGACTAAGCCGCCAAACAACGGCTTTTACCGCCATTCAGCGGTATATTCTTGGAATTTCCCCCTGAAACTTCAGGGGAGGTACTCCTCTTCTCTTCTCTGTTTACTGGTATAATGGGTAGATTTGCTTGTGAGAAGTTTTTCGGAGAACTTTTTGCGGCATTTAGTGTTTATTTTGCCGCTGCAATCAAAACTTTGGAGTGGAATTACCTCATTTATTCACCTAATGCATTCTACATCCCAGAGTTGGTGGAGGAATTTTATGCGAGTTTTGCGAAATCCGACATTTCGGACGATCGCAAAACCATAAACCTCCATTGGCGCGGCCAATTATATGAAATGCACGCAGCGGCCATCTCGGCTTCTACGGGTATCCTCCTTCACACCGGGAATCACATTCCCGGTAGGATTGAGGATTATTTTACACGGATGGGCCCAAACTGCAAAATAACACGTGATAAAGGGATCAGCAGCAAGACACTCTACCGCAATATTCACGCAACTTGCCGCTGGGTCAATACTAATATTATGGGCGTTACACATATGTCATCTTTTTACACGCCCACACTTTATATTGTTGATTGTATTATGCGTCAAGATACTCACTTCTGTATGTGCACACAACTACTCGACACTATTATTGATGCTAAGATGCGGTCGAGGACTAGTTTGCCTCTGCCGTGTTTAATTACACAGTTGTGTCGCAAGTTTATATCTAGTGCCGAATTTGACGCATATGCACCCTCACGTATGTTTATTGCTACAGAACACATTTCAGTGACATATCATGCTGTTGTTCCAGAAGATTGGAATAGACATGCTGATAATGAGAATATATATGCCACTGACTTGACACAAGAGGAGGAGGATGATGCCTTCTTTGACCAAGACTTGCCAGCTGATCCCACTGAGTAAATCAATGTAGTCTAGCAAGGTCTAGAAAAAATTTGGCACCAGTTGAAACAAATTGATAGGGGTGAGTCTTCTACAGCACGAGCACGTCCTGCACCCGGTGAGTCTAGTGAAGGCAAAGAGGACGGCACCAATAATTTGTGTATGAGGGCATACACAAGTTTAGGTGTGGGGGAGTGTATTAGGAGATTTTTTTAATTTTTTTAGGATTTCTAGGATCTTATTTTTATTTTTATTAGGTTTCTGGGTTTTTTTATTTTACACTTTGGGTAGTTTTTAGGGTGACCGACGAAAAAAAAAAAATTGTTTTCATCAATATATCAAATTAATTACAGATAAAGGAACAAATTTAGATTTGAAATTGGATATGAGAGTAGATTGGACGATACACTTTGAATTTTATGAAAAAAAGATTAAAATTCGAAAAATAAATATCGCTAACAGTAGTTTTGAGGCAAGTATACATCTATTTTTCAGTTCACAATAGTTTATTAGGTTAAGGATAAAAATGATAACGAATGAGTAAGTCTTCTCTCTCTAAACAAGAAAAAAAAAGTGAGAATAAAATAATGGGGTGCGCCTGGTATCAAGGAAATAGCCTCAAGAGTGAAAAAAAAATAAGTATGATCCAAGTAATCAGGTACTTTGCGCATAAGCAAGCGTGAATATTCGCATGAAAGGTAAAATATTCTAAAAAAAAAAAGAAAAAAGTATGAACTGAGTAATCGGGTATGTTGCGCTTAAGCAAGCGTGAATATTCGCATAAAAGGTGAAATATTCTTAAAAAAAAAAGGAAAAAAAATTGTTATGAGAGAGGAGATGAATCATGAGTTAGAGTTGGAGTCCAAAACCAAAGTAGACTATCACACATGCACGTAGATGTATAGGAGCCAATAGATTATCTGTTAGTAGGTATTGAAAGATAAGATTTAAATTTTTGATTAAAATGATAAGTGTATCTGATATGACGCTCGATTTAAAAAATTGATAATCTAAATCCTTTCTTGAGTTTGTATATTAGTGAGACCAATTGATGAAAATATTATAAAAAAAAAAGAGATTTTTTCTTTCTTTTGTATAAAATTTTTATTTTTCTTGATTTTTGGTTGTCCTTATTTTTCTTTTCTTTATTCCTTAATCTATTTTCTTCTTGAATTTTGTGGGTATATTCACTGCAAACCCTCACGAGACACAACTCGTCCACTAGGGTAATCTAGGGGTTTAAAAGCTTATTGCACATACTAAGTGCAATCGCGATTCCTGCGAAAGTGAGTTAGGATTTTTGTTTTTCTTTTTAGGTTTAGGTTTTGCTCGAGTACTAGCAAAAAATAGGTGTGGGGGTGTGATGAGTATCATATATTGTATTTTTCCTTCCATACTTTATCTATTTTTTGTATATAAATAAATGCTACTCTGGTATTTTTAGTGTCTTTTTCAGGAAATTCGATTCGTACAAGGAGATGAAAAGAAATCAATGTTGGAGTAGAAAATCAGAGTCCGAAAAGTTACTAAAGCGGGCAAGACTACGAGATTATGATGCTACAGAGACTAAAAGTCAAATACAGTCATTAATATCAAACAATCAAGACAATAATTTTATGTGGAAAAAGTTTCAACAAACGTAGGCTTTATTAAGCCGCTATTTAGCGGCGTTTACCGCTAAATGGCGGTCAAATATGGGTTCCAATAGTTGAGTTTTCTCTCATGGCTTTTTTGTAGTTTAGTGGTCTGGTGGTTCTGCTATAAATAGGGTTTAGTTTCCGAGACCTATATATTGGCCGACCCTTGTATTTTGACGATAGGCTGGAATTTTTGTATTCATTTTTTTCTGATTAATAAAGTTAGGGTTTTTACTGAAGGTTGATGGCCACAACACCGTGTTCAGAGGTAACCCATTGTTCTTGAGATTTTTATTTTCTTTCTGCATAGATTTAATTGCTTTCTGTTTTAGGGTTTACTGCTTTCTAGATTAGGGTTTATCATTTCATGAATAAAAATCTGATCTTCTTTAGCAAAAATCATGAGTAGCTAATTAGATTAGCTCTACGATTTAGATGAAGCTAAGATCCATCATGTAATTATTTTCTAATATTTTTCTTCTTAAATAAAAATTAATAAAAACATGATTTTTCAATAAAAAAATTAAAATCCAAGGACTCGAAAATTAGGACTTTGATAGATTATACTTGAATTAGGTTTCTTGATAATCTATGCTTAGTTAGGGTTTGGGGTTGCTGGTTTTATCTTTTTCTTTGAATTATCTAAAAGATTTAGTTTATTTTTATAAGAAGTAGTATCTTTGATGAGTTATACTTGCACAACACTTGATAGCTCATACTTACGGCACTTTAAGTAAGAATTAAACTAAAAAGATCGAATTTTTATGATAGAAGAAAATAATAGAAGTAAGAATATGGTTAGAAATTAGTGGATTCTAGATCCTAGGCTATTTAGATTAACTCGATTTCAACCTAGAACTTTTGGTTAGTCCGATAGAACTATAGAGAAAGTAAGAATCGCAAAAGCACCCTAGATCCCTGTGGGACGACCTGTACAGCGCTACAACGATACTGTGCGCTTGCAGTAAATATAACACATCACGTATCTTGAATTGGGCACACCCAGATGATCTGGTTAGGATTCATCAAAGAAGTTCAAGTGCACATCTGCGTAACTTGAACAAGTAGAGGCGGTTCAAGGCTCTCATGCGTAACTTGAACTGGGCACACCATGATGATCGGGTCATGATTCATCAAAGAAGTTCAAGTGCTCATCTGCGTAACTTGAACAAGTGGAGGCGGTTCAAGGCTCTCATGCGTAACTTGAACTGCACATACCAAGATGACCAGATTTCGGCAGAGGCGCCTAATTGCGCATGCCTAGTTCAAGTGCTCTCACGCGTAACTTGAACGGAGATGGGAATAATCTAAATCATACTGTCAGATGTAGGAATTTAACATGACAGAGTTTATGGGATTTTTAGCAAATCCCCAGCTATTAACGGATTTGATTAGTCATTACCAATCGCCGTTTGCGTTGGACTAGCCATACTATTCCCCTCAGCATGGTGAGTTGTTGAGGAATTGATTTCCTCTCCCCTTTGCCTTTAATCAGCATTGGGTAGTTAGTTTCATACTTTTACCCCCAGTATGATAGGGTTGGCAAGGAACTTGATTTCCTCATCCCGCCGCTTTAACAGCATTGGGCAATTGATTTCATACTTTTACCCCCAGTATAATAGGGTTGGCGAGGAACTTGATCTCCTCTTCCCGCCGCTTTAACAGCATTGAGCAATTGATTTCATACTTTTACCCCCAGTATGATAGGGTTGGCGAGAAACTTGATCTCCTTTTCCCCTTACTTTAACAGCATTGGGTAATTGATTTCATACTTTTACCCTCAGTATGATAGGGTTGGCGAGGAACTTGATCTTCTCTTCTCGCCGCTTTGATAGCAATGGGAAAAAAAATATTTATAACACCCAATTAGCCATTCCAATGGCTAGCATCAGTAGCGGAAGCATAATGTTTATCATCGTCAATATTTTCGGCACCCCAAGCCAAATCCGGCTGTTAACCAATGAGGATAATTTTGTCATGGCTGTGGTTCGGAGCGTATCCAAGGGGCTAGCTTGTCAGTGCGGGCTGCCCGTGCTTGGTGTCGATATAGGCTTCTCTACTGGTACAGGGATCACTCTGGCAGAGAACTCATTGGTTCCTACTACTAAAGTTGCCATATTTGCAGAAACTTTCTTCTGTTCCTCTTTAAGTGTGAGAACTCCGGCTTCTATCAATGCCTGAATTCGGTTCTTAAGAGGATAGCAATCCTTAGTTGGGTGCGCGACGTTTCGATAGTACAGGCAATAGTTTGGGTCGTTGGTTTTACCAACGTCTTCCGGTTTTCCATTTTTCGAAAGTTTTAGCAAGCCCTTTATGAGGAGGAGATGGAACAGAGTACCAGTCTGCTCAGTCTTGAATGTATAAGTTCTATCTTGGTGGGGCCTATTTTGACCTGCACCTCTCGGATTCTCAGGTCTTGGCTTTGGATTTGCAACTGATACCATCACAGCCTTCCCTTTATTTTCAGGATTCTGTGGATATGGCCTGTTATTCGTAGAGTTCCTCGTGCTACGAGATTTCTCAATCCGGCGAATTATATCTTCCGCCTGCTCTCCCTGCCTCAGCAGATATTTCCAAGTTTTGGACTTTACAGCTCCCATTCTTATCAGTACGCCGGTCCTGAAATTATACTTACAGGTTTCCACCAGGGTTTCCTGGGTCATACCATGTCGACAATACATGGACTTTTCCCTGAAGCGTTCTATAAAGTCTTTTACTGTTTCTTGTTCCCCTTGTTTCGTCGCAAGGAGGGAATGAACCGATATTTCGTTATCATCCTCAAAGAAACGTGCCAAGAACTGTTTCTTGACATCATACCAAGTATTTATGGTTCTCAGGGGCAACTGCATAAACCATGTAACGGCAGGCCCTCGCAGAGTGCTCGCAAATACTTTGGTCATTATGGGATCATTTCCCATTCGATGACCTGCCTGCGATAAGAAGTAATAGATATGCTGACTGGGAGATCCTTTCCCGTCATATGGCTCCAACTTGAGCGGTTTATACTTTTCGGGATACGGTGCCAAATCCCATTCAGGCGAGTATGGTCTTGAAACCCTCGATTCTTTCAATTCTTTCTTGTGCATCAGGGCATCCAGTTGGCTTTGTAATTTCTCGATCTTTTCTCCATGAGGATCATGGAAAGAGTATTTATCATCATCCTCATACATCGAATAAGCCTTTTCTTATTTAGTTTCTTCATTTGTCTTAGGTGGCGGTTCCGAAGAAATTTTAGCCTTATCGTCAGCTATCTTTTGGGTATTTTCGACCACTTTTAGAAGCATTAATTTGAGGTCTTCGATAGCTTTTTGTTGGCTTAGAATTATTTGTTTCTGAGCTTCCAACCTCTGATCGATATCATCGGATTTATCCACCATATGTGATGCGAGCCTCCTTGGTCGGAAAAAAATGTATGAATGTGAAGAGGCTATGACTGAATTGTCGGAGTCATCGTCGTAGGAACCTTTTGCAAGTCTCCTATAATCTAGAGGAGCGACAATACCTGACTTGAGTCGAGTAAGATGGCGAGATTGTTTATCATCTACATCTGACTCGTGTCTTTTTTTCATGGCCTTCTTAGCTTTACCGACCATATTTAAAGTCACCGCCTTTACCTCTTTTTTCCTGATTTGATATCTTAGATTATTCTTCCTCCTTTTCGGAGTATGAGACTAAGTTATTCTATTGAATAAAGAAATTCTTTTCTTACCACAGCAGCAACTATTCAGTACAACCGATATTATTTGCTCGCAATGGCATGCCGAATGTGACTGAGTTTGACTCATTTTCTTTTTACTCGTCAAATAATCTCTGAGATCAAGTATTTTAGAAAATAGAGAATTTTCAGTTATATTTTGGACATGGGGCCCACTTGGCTGATGGAGGAGTCCAGGAGCCTGCTGTAACCCCCCATGACTGGTGGCGTTATCTGTGCTATACTTATCAACTTTTATTCTGTATAATGGCTGATTTACGCGGGGTTGGGACATAGCCTCGCGTTTTATGCTGACTGGGTATTTTTGCAGAAGTTTAACTTCTGTTTGTTTAGCCTCGCGTAAAGGAGTATCCTCACACGCTGGTATTATTTTGCGATTATCGCAAGAATCTTTGGCTTCGCGTTTAACGCTTGGCTCAAGTTTTTGTTCAAGTTCAATAGCCTTGCATGGGGAGTTTTTACTACATGTTGGCTTATGCTCGTGTTTTACACGAGTTTTGGCACTTTGGCCAGTTTCATAACTAAATTCAGTAATCTCGCGTGGAGACAATCCATCGCACGCTGGCCTGAAATTAGCCTCGCGATTTGCTACGCTAGCCTCGCGTTTTACGCTAACTTGGCGTTTCTTCAGAAGTTTACCTTCTGAAATCTTAGCCCCGCATGGAAGAAAATTCCTACACGCTGGCTTACTCTTGTAATTAACACAAGTCATAACTTCGCGTCTAGCGCGATTTTTACGATTAACGACAATCTGCCAATCATCTTCTCGATTTACGCGGAGGTGAGGCATCTTGCGTTTCTCGCAAATACTACTGGCTTCGCGTTTCTCGCTAAGCTCAGTATTAGCCTCGCGTGGAGAATCACACGCTGGCTTTAAGGAGATTATATCCTCGTGATTAATCGCGAGTGTTAAAAATTTTGCGACTAGCGCAAATCTTACTGGCTCGCATTTCTCGCTAAGCTTAGTAATAGCCTCGCATTGAAAATCACACGCTGGCTTATCCTTGCGATTAACGCAAGTTGTTGTTTCGCATTTAACGCGATAATGACTGGTCTCGCGATTAGCGCGAGCCAGTTTGCGAGGGACTATAGCCTCGCGTTCTTTAGCCTCGCGTCCAAGGCGGGCTTTGAGGGCTTTTTGCCTCGCTCTCCGATTTCTATTTCGGTGTTGGGTTCTAGTCAGTCCAGTTCCCAATTCTTCTTCGGCAGTAAGGAAGTCACCCTCTGCTAGGATTTTCTGTCCGAACACCGGCTCTATGGCCGCGGTCTCCACGGATCCCCGTTTCTCGGTGGATTACTTTTTACCCGTTGCTCGGGTATTAGAGCGCACGCGACGATAGTGTCGTGTGTCGTTCAGGTCACCTGACGATCCAGAGGAGAGGTACTCCTCGTACTTCTGCTGGTCGATTTCAACGACGAGCATGTCTACGTCGGATCCGATCAAATCGACGTCCGATTGCGCCACAATCTCTTCATCAGTGAAAGAGATGGCTTCCACTGTGGTCGCCAGTTTGTTCGCAGCAAAAGTTTTGCTTCCTTCCATTGAATACAACTTAGATTACAATGCAAGAGAACAAGATAAAATGAACAAACGAGAGGATTTTATATGTCAATCTCTCTCTTTTACATAATTTGTGTGGGATCTGTGGCGATGGGATCTATAGTAGTTCTTTTTTACGATCGGGCGTCGAACTCTTCTCTCTCGAAGGTGGCGGCCGACTGTAGACTATCTTCTCTGGTCTTTCACGAATTCAAGGCTCTATGCGTAACTTGAATTCTCCAAGAGGAAAAGAAAAGCCGAAAAAAGACCCCTAAGGCTTCCTCAAGAGGGTATTTATAGTCTTAGGATGATTTGAGAGTTTCTATCTGAATAGAATTTGCTCTCATCAAGGATTCCAATCAAATATCTTAGTTTTGATTTAAATCTTTTGATTTGGAATTCTGATTAGATTCAATTCGGGTATTTGGATAAGCCCAAATCATAATCTCAATCAATTTGAGATTCTGGTTATCTTCTCACGCGGAGTTAACGCGGAGCTAAGAAACCAGAACGCTGAGCTATTGATTAGCTCCGCGTTTTGCTCAAACGCGAGGCTAAAAATAGCCAAACGCGGAGCTACAGAGTTAGCTCCGCGTTCTGTTGTGGAAAATCTTTTTAACTTAGAAATTTTCACTGCCAACAAATAGGTGGCTCACTTAGAAAAAGGGTGCGTTCATTTAGAATTTCCCTTAGCAAGAGGGTGATCTCACTTAGCAAGAGGGTGCGCTCATTAAGAATGTCCCTTAGCAAGAGGGTGAGCTCATTTAGCAAAAAGTTAGGCTCACTTAGAATTCCCCGTAGTGTTTGGGTCTGAACCCGCTAAGTTCCAATCGGGTAGGGGAACTTCTAAATGGGCACAAGTTTTTTCCTAATGAGCCCAGTTAAAGTTCAGTATAAATATCAAATTTGCCCTAAAAAAAAATTCCCATATTGCCCTTCTTCCCTCTCGCGCAGAATTTTTTTTAGCCCGTTCGGACTTACAGTCCGAACGGACCAGATCCGTTCTGACTGTAAGTCTGAACGGAGCCCCCACGTTCGGACTGACAGTCCGAACATAGGCTTGACCCAATCTGATATCTCCGCCGATGCCTCACTCACTCTATTAATGTAATAAAATAATATATTATTTGTTTACCCAATTTAATGTGACTTTTAGGACTTATATTAATAACTAATTATACATTATTATCGAAATATAGGAAAGGAAGCAAAAAGATATAATGATACACCGACACACTGATATACCGACACAATGATATACTGATACAATAATTTACCGATACAATGATACACTGATACACAATAATACACCGATACAATGATACTCCAGACACACAAATATTACGTCACTTTAAGGACTTATATTAATAACTAATTATACATTAATACAAAATATAGTGAAGGAAGGAAAAAGATACAATGATTCACCGACACACTGATACACCGACACAATGATACACTAATACACCGATACAATGATATATGGATAAGCTAAATCATCGATACGCTGATACAATGATACACTGCTACACCGATACAATGATACACTGATACATCGATAAACCGATACACTGATACGCCGATACAATAATATATGGATAAACTGAATCATCGATACGCTGATACAATGATACACTACTACACCGATACACCAATACAATGATACACTGATACATCGATACACCGATACACTGATACATTGATACATCGATACAATGATACACTGATTCACCGATACAATGATACTCTAGATATACAAATACAATGATACTCCTGATACACCGATATAATGATATAATGATACAAACGTAGTGTATATATTCATCAAACAAAAAGCGACCAATAGGGTTCATTACAAACAAAAACCATATATTCTACAAATTCTTCAAAATGTTTGAAAAAAACAATTATACTGGCCACTTGAAGTTCCTTACATCATCCATATCAATACACAACTAATATAATCTAATCACTGTCTCCTTGTCTTCCTCGAGAGTTGACGTCTGCTTCTGGTTCGAGACATAAACATCGTATATGGTGCATTAGGAGTGGATTGATCTTGTCTTTGTTCCTCTACTTGCTCTTCTGGTGGTTCTTCTAACTGAGTACAACCAGTTAGCACGGTTTTAATCTTCGCAATTAGGAGTTTCTTCATTTAATTCAGTATCTACGGTAACTTCGATTTCTCTCTCTCGTATCGGGCGTTGGATTTGTGGTTGAGATGCTGCTTTCTTCCTCCTTAACTAGGCCGTTGGTCGAACGCGAGAAGATTCTGCCGGATCCATCTATGTAACACAAAGATATTTCATTTATAGATACTTTTTATCAAAACAATAAATTTTCTATGAGCAAATAAGTAGTAATAAAGTATAATTTGCTACAAATATAATATTTTATCTATTTATTTTCAACTTCTAAATTAATTAATAAATTTTAATATTAACATCTATAATTAGAAAATAACTACTTGTTTCGCAAATTTTACAGCTACGATTACAATATTATACTTTCTTCATAATTATAATCTAAATATTAAATAAACAAAATTAACAAAAAAATGTACTCGTTTAGAATTTCCCGAATGTAAATTATTATCTAACCAAACAAGAAGTTTTCAGTTTTCAGGACAGTTACAGAGCAAATAAGAATAAATAAAATAAAACAAAATTAAATTTAAATTAAAGGAAACTTACAGTAGAGCTCAAAAATCTGAGACCGAGAAGAAATCAGGTGACTGAGGGTTGGGGTGTGGCAGCGGACACTGGAGGCGGAGGGTGGGGGTGTGGCAGCGGCGGGTGGGGGTGGAGCGTGTGGGGGCTGGCGGAGGGTGGGGGGGCCGGGTGGGGGCGGAGGGGTAGGGGCGGAGGATGTGGGGGCGGGCGGAGGGTTTGGGTCGGGCGGAGCCGGGTGGGGGCGGAGGGGGTGGGGGCGGGGGGTGTGGGGGTGGGTTGGAAGGAGAAGAGAGGAGAGGGATCTGGGTTTGAGGATGGAGAGGAAGTGAGGATTTAGGGTATATGAGGTAAGGGTATTTTGGGAATTAAATTGGGCTCACTAAGAAATTTTATCTCCTTCTAAATTTTAACTGGGCTCACTATGAAATCTGGGCTCACTAGGAAAAAAGTTGTGCCCTTTAGAAGTTCCCATCGGGTAGGATCAGATTTTCGGATGCCATTTACACCGCTGACCCTCCATCCCCAGCTGGTGTTAAGTTTCTACCTGTTCCGCACTTAGGGGTTGTTTGGGTGAGCTCATTTAGAATTTCCCTTAGCAAGAGGGTGAGCTCACTTAGCAAAAAGTTGGGCTCACTTGGAAGTTCCCGTAGTCTTTTGGTCTGAACCCGCTGAGTTCCAATCGGGTAGGATCAGCTTTTCGGGTGCCATTTACACCGCTGACCCTCCATCCCCAGCTGGTGTTAAGTTTCCCCCAAACGAAACCCCTGATCCTTTTTTCCCTGATCCTTTTTTTCCTCTCTCTCTCGAGCTCTCCGCCCCAATTGTGCCCTAGCTCCGCCTCGACGCCCCTCTCCTTTCCCTCGGCGCTGCCGTCTCCGCTGCCAGATCGCCGTCGTCTCCTTCCCTTTCTCATCCCTCGGCGGCGCCACCAGCACGAACTCAATCTCAGACTCCACCATTGAGCCTTTATGCGAACACCTCTGATCAAGGGTACCACAGGATTTTCTGGAAACATTTACAAAAATATTGGGTTCATTTGTCATTTATTCTGCTGAAGTTTAGCTATCGAAGACATTTCCGCTTTACCAAGTGAAAATTATTGCTTTACCAAGTGAAAATTATTAGTATCCGTTTGAAATTTATGTTTTCTTTTAAAGATAAGTTAGCTATTTTTTTTCACTCTCTCTTTCCTATCTTCTCTCTCCAATACAAGTGCTAGTCTCGGCATCAGTTTGATTTTCATCATTATTCCGTGCTGCGGTCAAATTAATCATTTTATTCGTCCTGAATTGATTTAAATTGACATTACTATAAACCAATGAGAATTCAACAACCCTAGATTATGTGCCAAAGTGTTGCTTATTGATATTCTGGCTTCATGCCGGTGGAACCCCTCGCTATGTGGATTCATTCAACATTTGAACTATTTTATGTTCCTGCAAGACGGTCACCCAGTTAGAGGAACCACTAATCTATTGGGGAAAATGAACAGTGTGGAGGCCGCAGCCTTTTGTTTTAGAACTGCTCGAAGTTATACTTGTTATGCATGGAGCAGGATACTCGCATATTCCCAACTTTACTACTTTGATTTGATGCACAAAGCAGACTTGCTTTTGGAGTAGTGTTGCAGCTCTTACTTTGTTGTTATACTTAAGGTTCAACTTAGTTTAATTTTTCTATGTTTTATTCAATGTTCAAGACTGGTTCTTTATGACCTTATTATTCTGTTTTTGTTACATTGAAATCAATTGCTTATATGTTTCTTTACCTTCATCATTGAGTTTCCTGAGGTTTATTTATTGCTGTTGGCATCAGAATATAACATACAGATATTGGCATAGACGAACGAGGAGCTATGGCTGTACAGACAGGCTGCGCCAAGCCAGTGTTTTATGATAATGATGACGATGATGATGGACCCGCAATTTTCAGAAGACCAGGAACTGCATCCAAGCGGAGTCAGGTAAATTCTTCAGCTAAGAAGTCATCATCTCAAAAACATGAAGAGACTCGAGGAAGGCCTATACTGAACCAAAGCACATGTAATGGTGAGAGTTCAAGTTCGCAAACAACTAAGGCAACTTCTAATGCGAAGTTATCAACTGAGAAATCTGGTGCAGTGAGTTCTAGTTCCCGTGCTTCAGCACCCAACCAATTAAATCATTCATCAAAAAATGGATCGGCAAGTAGTAGTGCTAAAAGCTTGCATACTAATAAATCACGTGTTGAAGTCGAGAAGTCTGATGATTCTGATGATGATAAGCCGTTGAATTGTAGATTTAATTCAGCTTCTTCTGCAGTTCAGAAAGTCGACTCAATAAATCCCATAGAGGCAGTTAAGCATTCTGCGAAGGGGAAGGGGAAAAGTGATGAGGCAGAGAAGATGGTTTTGGATAGTGCACGTGTGAAAAGTGAAGGCTCTGATGATTCTGACGATCAACTACCTTTGATTGCCAGATTTCCTTCATCTTCAGGAGGTGTTCGTAATAGAAACGAAACTCCCATGCCTACGTCAAAAGCAAGCCTCAAGGATTCTTATGATTCAGAAGATGAGAAACCGCTTCTTTCCAGACTTGCATCAAAGTCCAATGTCGGTATGCCTATAATGAAATCTGAGTCTGAGAAGAAGCCTTTGGCTTCAAAAGTTAAGGAAAATGGATCAAATAAGACAGAATCAAAAGTGTTAAACAAGCGGCCTCCTGGGGATGTTAATCATTCTATTGGGTCTTCACCTAAAAAGGCAAAACTATCAAGTAGCTCTGTTACTGAAAAAGTTAAAAATGAAGCTTTTGTGAAGAAAGAAGAAAAAGATGATAATGACAATATCCCAATTTCACAGAGAATTAAAAAGTCAGTTTCCTCTAGCAGTCAATCATCCACAAATAAGGTTACAAAGAAAATTTCTTCGTCGCTCAAGAAAGACAGCAAGACGATGAAAAAGACAATGAAGAATTCTAAATACTCTAAATCTTTGAAAGTGCCCCCTGGGTCAGGTGGAGGACAGAAATGGACAACCTTGGAGCACAATGGTGTTATTTTCCCACCTCCATACAAGCCGCGTGGGGTGAAAATGCTCTATAATGGACAACCGGTTGATTTGACTCCTGAACAAGAAGAGGTGAGGTTTGAAGATGTTTGCATACCTTTATTATGCACGTTCTTATTATGTTATTTTCCATTCTTTTGTTTCTGTGCTGTAATCTGTAACCTTTGTTTGTATACAGCCTAAATAGGCTTCAGGGTTGGAAACTCCAAAAATAGATTTTGTCTATCTTGACATCTATTTTGCATCCTATGATCCGTTTGAAAACCTTTCTTCAATCCTATCCTAAGCTCCAAAACTGAGACAATCCACAGTTAATGAAACTCCTCTCCAATTGAGTTCATTTCGTCCTATCAATTATTATTTTTTCCTCTCCCTTATACTCTTCCTCTGTCTGCTTCTTTAATATACAACCAGTTCTCTTGGTGTAGGAAGAATGTAGCTAGGAACTCACTGTACCCTGCATAAAGACAAGCCAGAAACTACAAAACAAGTCTCCAGCTACAGTTTGTTTCAAACTGTGAATTTATATCCTAGCTATCAAACCAGAACCTGAATGGACTACCTGACTTATTGCTCTTTGATACAGTCATCTATAATTCTTTTTCTTCTGCACTGCTCTGAAATTTTTAATGCGCAGGTCGCAACTATGTTTGCGGTGATGAAGGATACAGATTATGCCACCAAGCCAAAATTTATTGAGAACTTTATGACTGACTGGGGGAAAATACTTGGTAAAAATCATATCATAAAGAAATTTGAGTTCTGTGATTTTACCCCAATTTATGAATGGCATCTGAAGGAGAAGGAAAAGAAGAAGCAAATGACTTCAGAAGTAAGTGCTTTTTGCAACCCTATAATGCCTTGAAGATTTATAATGTGGTACACTTCAATAAAGATCTTGGTCCGAAATGGGCTGTCAGTACTTACTCAAAGTTCTAAATGGCACATTTCAAATAATCATATTATAATAAAGTAGATGACTACTTGCAGTCTAAACACTTGCTTCTCAGCAAATTTCTTCAGGAATGTGTATCTGTATAGCGGACAATATGCTTATTTTTAGTACACTATCAGGACTGCTCAGTTTCTTTCAGAACAACTTTTAGTAACTACTTATTTATTTTATTTTTTTAACTGTCATGTTCTAGTTAATGCACAAATTCCTCAGATCTGAATGCTCAAGTTGATGTTTTAAATCTTAACCTTTCATCTGCAGGATTCTTCTTATGTTTTAATATGTTTAGTTTGCTTCATGGCACAAGAATAATGGAAGAGTTCATGTTTATTAATTATTTATTACTTCTTTATTTTTTTTATTGATTTGCACAGAGATACAATGTATTAGTTACAGCATGTATAAGAAATACTAAAATGGGATGCTTATTGCTTATATATTTTGCTTTTCTTTGAATTTTACTATATTATAGACACATTACGTGCAACTATACTCTTGCCTTGTTGACTCGTAATTTATTTCTATATTTCAGTGGAAATGATCTTACATGTGATTCATTGAGTATAGCTATGTATTTCACTGTACTACAAACACAATGATCTTATATATGTCGGAAACTGAAATATGTTTTGACTATACTTTTGTATTTCGCTGTACCAGGTAGTGTTTATAGTAATGTGTGCACACTGTACTATAAACACATTACCTGCAACTATATTTTGCTTATGCATTTTTCCATTTTTGGTATTTCACTGTACTATAAACACATTACCTGCAACTATCATGCTGTCTTCCTTGAGCAACAAAGAAATCTTCTTTCACCTTATTTGTGGATGATTGACTGCTAGAGGAAACTGACTTTTTAATTCTTTGTGAAACTGACCAATCACAAATTTCTCATTGAAATACACAATGACCTTATTTGTCGAAAATTGAGTCTAATTTAATTCTATATTTCAGTGAAAATGACCGTATATGTGATTGGTTGGGTATACTTATGACAAAGTTATTATATCATGAAGTTACACATGGTGTGGAGTTGCATGTTGATTTTACTTTGAAGTCACATATGATGAACTTATGTTTCTTCTATAGGAGAAGAAGGCATTGAAGGATGAGAAATTGAAGCAAGAGGAGAAATACATGTGGGCTACTGTTGATGGAGTGAAAGAAAAGGTTATTTCTGACCTGTGCATGAGGACTAATATTTATTATTTTATTATTTTATTTATTCTGGTATGTCATTATAACTAGAAGTTTACCATTCCAAAATCAAAATTCGGGTCGATATGTTTCTATTTTGCGTAATCTGCAGTAGTGCATGTATAGTTGACATTTCGACTGTTGGCATTAAAAATTTTCATCTATAATTTATAGATCAAATCTAACTTTCATTGTTCCTGGGTGCGGAGACCTAACGTTGGGTGCCTTCACCTCTCCTTTAAAGTCGAAAGCTTTTGCAAAAGTGGGAAAAAATGAGAAAAAGGTAAGTAATGCCATCTGATAGACACATATTATATCTCAAACTAAAAGTCCTTCTTTGATAAAAGACTCTCCTTGAGCCCAGCATTATTGCAAAAGAAATTGCTCGATTACTAAAAAGCAAAGAAGGCGCATTCTCACGAAGAAATTGAGGGAGATATACTCCATCAAAGAGATGGGAAAAGACTTTTGCATTCATTACCACCATCTTAATATTGTATGAATTCGCCCTGTTTAGTTGAAAAGCATGCCATTGCTTACAGACTTTTCAAGAAGAATTGCCATAATGTAGATTGTGTTGCCTTATATGTGTTATTGCTGGAGCATGATACTCTCTTGCTTTGCTACATTTTCTTTTAATTCATTTCTTAGGAAGTTGTATGTGGAACTTTTTGTTTTCATGTAGTATATAAAAACAATAAAAATCCCTTGTTCTTTTTTCGTTGCAAAAACTGTGCTTTCAAATGGGGTAAATACATCAGATGACACTCTTCAGGAAGGTAAATATACTTGGTTAAGGGTACAAGATTTGAAATTACGTTTTAACCGCAAGCACGTGACATTTTTAATACTTTACCGGTCGAATCCACATGAAAGTTTGTTTTGATTGTAGTTTTTGGTCCTACATGGGCGAATTAAAGAGAGATGAAGAGATAGATGATTGATTGCTAATTAAAAAGATGAATACATAAAAATAGAAGACCTTGATACGAATCTACTAAGAACAATAATATGTTAACTAAACAAATCGCTTAAAATTACAATTGATATAAATCAATTAATACTAGAAATCGTAAGTCATGCGGTTGTCACAATAACCTATCAGCTTAAGTTCTAATTAAGAAATATAAGAATAAGATTTCAGTTTTAATTAAGAAATATAAGAATAAGAAAATCTTGATAACTAGATCCAACCAAGGGTTTAAAAATTGGATATCAGTATCGTATCAGATAGGTAGTTTTCATACCGGAGAGTAGGATATCAGATGATATTTCAGGGATATAAGCCAATATCGGGTTTTTGTATCGTATCGATAGACCCTCCAAAATGATATATCGAGTGATATATTGTTTGTCGCGGGCGATATTTAGAACAATGAATCAAACCAAAACAATAGTCTGGATCTCAACTCTTAAGATAGATTGCTTTGGATTATATATATAATCTATCAAAATACATTGTAGATCTATGATCCAATCATTCAATTGATTTTAGTTATCTTGATTTAGACATGAGGAGCCTGTGAGATTGTTTATTTAACAAAATATGTTCTTAGCTTTAGTTACACCTAGATATAAAAGACTCAGCTATTCATGGTAGAATTAAACTAAATGTATAAACAAGTACATATGAAGACCGACATAAGGAAATAAAGAAGAGGAGTTTTTGTTAAAAATAAAGAAACAAAGATTAACACCAAATCTAGTGTAAGGGAGCCTTGACAAACAACAAAAAATTCTAAGAAATTCTATTATTTTCTCTCTGAAAAAGTTGTATGTTTACAAATGAGATTTTCGGCTCTTTTATAGATGAAGAAGACTGGTCAACTTGTTACATAGTATTAGAATAAAATCCTCACAGCCCGTGAACAACTTGCTCAAAATCTGGGGTGCAGCCTGGCCGCTATATAGTGGCCAGAACTGCTACCAGCGATGCGGTCCAATCTGGGCCATTGGTTAGCTGCTTTGATTGTATCTGATTGGTTTGACTTGGGTGCCGCTAGAGATGATTACTTGGTCATATTTTTTGTCAACAGGTTGATTCTCTATCATTTTTGAATGGTTTGCTTTAGACTGCTTTATGTCGTGCTTGATTTTTCTTCATCTTTACCTTGATTTCTCATTTTATGTTTCTTTGGACTTGTACAAATCTGGACCTCGAATGATATAGTCTTGGGCTTGCACAATCATCTTTGGGACTTTTTTTTTTTTTCCTTTATTCTTTATTCAAAACCTATTTTTATGTAAATTCACTAAAAATATTTGAATAACATTTATTTATGAGTAAAAATGGATAAATAGGAAATTTAGATAAATGATAATCAGTACAGTAGAGGAACAATGAGCAATGTTTTATTACTCATTCTAGTTGTAAATGATAGTTAAGTTAGATGGGGATGCCCAGTGCCTTCCTTATGATTGAAAAGATAAGACGATATGAGGGGGCAGCAGCGAGGAGGCAGAGCATTAGAAGAGAAGGGTAGAGAGACGAGGACACAAGAGAGAGTAGGTGGGGCTGAAGAGGTGGCTGTAGACATAAAAGGGGAAAAAAATGAGTGGCACGTTTGTTTTCAAACCCTGGAAGTTATTAAAAAGCGGATGGTACTTATTCATGAAAGTTGCACTGTTTTGCTGTGTACTGACTCTCTAGGTACAGAATCAGGCTAGAAATCTGCTTAGTCCTCCTCCTGGGGCCAGTGTGTGTAAGAGGGTTCAATATGGTCCTGGGTGAAGCACCAAGGTGCTGCCATTCCTGGTTGGCCTCTCAGATTGTTCTTAGAACATTAACGGTATGCTCATCATTTGAAAACTTGCATTTCTGGCTAAGTATGGTTAATATGAGCAATGCCTTGGAGAGCTGGACAACTCTTGGTTTCTTTCTTTTTTGTTTTCTTTTTTTGCAGTCTTATTAAAATTTACAATCCCTTTTTTTTCCCCTTAAACCATTGGTATTTTTCATGAATCCTGATTCTTTGCTGTCCCCTCTTCTACTCTACTTCTAAATTATGGGAAACGTAAGTAGTCATCTTTGTCACTTGATATACCCAAGTAGAATTTTGTTTATGCTTGTTCTTTTGCTAGCTTCATAAGCTTTATGGTTCCATTAGTTCTCTTTTTTCCATATCTCAAATAAATTACCTTGCCATTTTGCAGGTTGGAAATTTTAGAGTTGAGCCGCCAGGATTATTCCGAGGCCGTGGAGAGCACCCAAAGGTTTTTACTTGACATAATAAATGGATCAAGACACATATTAAAATTAAACTGAAACTAGTATGGTGACTACCAATTTGTTTACAAGTTGGCAAGAAAATATCACAAAATCACTTGTTAGGGAAAAATGATTTTTGGTTTAAATTTATTTTCTCTCACTTTAAATTTGCTTTCTATTGTTATGACTTTAGATGGGAAAGCTCAAAAAACGCATTCGGCCAAGGGATATTACCATCAATATTGGAAAAGGTGCTCCAGTTCCTGAATGTCCAATTCCTGGTGAAAGGTATTCCACTAGATAAATTAGCCAATTGATGTGATTCTATGGTTACAATATAGCTGCATGATTTAAATTGTCTTATTAAACATTGTGGTGTCTTTTGCAGGTGGAAAGAAGTAAGACATGACAATACTGTTACATGGCTGGCTTACTGGAATGATCCTATAAATCCCAAGGAGTTCAAGTATGTTTTTTTGGCAGCGAGCAGTTCATTGAAAGGTCAAAGCGACAAAGAAAAATATGAGAAGGCTAGGCTTTTGAAGGTAACATATCAACATCTACAACTACCGGCACTTCTCTGTTTTTGCATCAAAACACTACTCTTGATGTTATTGATTGGTTTGTTCACGAGATTTTTCTCAATGCTTTGACTTTGAAATGGCCGTGAATCTCGATATGTATGTTTTTGAGATGCTTTTTTTTTTTTTTTTGGGCAGGATTACATAGAAGGGATACGTGCAACATATACAAAGCACTTTACTAGTAAAGATCCAACCAAGAAACAGATTGCAGTGGCCACTTATCTTATTGATAAGTTAGCACTTAGGGCAGGGAATGAAAAAGTAAGCTTATACTTGCACTGGCTAAACGTAAACTCTATATTCACTCTCTTTTGCTTTGTTTGTGTTGGTGGTTGTTGATGCTGTTTGGAATTATCTGTCTTCATTCTGGTTGTACATGCATGCACTTCAAATCCCATTTCTAGAGTTTTATAAATTTCTAAATCCAACATGGTGATCCCCAGTACTGCAAGCACATTTTCCATTCTATATGTAAATTATATGTAAATATTTGTCAGTTTAAATTACTGGATGTGGGGCTTTCTTGACCTCAGATCATTAATTTTGTTGAAACATTTACATATTTGGGAATCTGCAGTAGTCCATAAATTATGTTGCTTACCACCCTTTCCACGAAAAGGTCTCTCTGATTTAAGTTATGTAGCATTGTGCATTATTCATGGGAAATGCGAGGTAGGATATCATTATTGCTGTTAAAATTGGTTGGGGCTTGTACATGAGAAATTTAACCTTTAAAGCTGAGCTGCTGAAGCTTTGAATTCTTTCTACAGTTATAGTATATATACCCTGCAGTGCAGTTAGCTAACAGTCTGCTGGTCATTGTTTATGTGAAACATAATTCCTTAACCTGTTATTTTATGTCTGATATACTAGTTTCCGCTGGAGCGTCTGTACCAGCCTGTGTTTTTTCTTTGTCCAGTGTAATGTGGGTCGTATTCAGCTTCAATAGTTTCCTCTTTGCAACTGTTCAAATACGCCCTCGTAAACTTTTTTCCTGGGCAAAGCAATTTGTGGAATGGTCATGCTGTTGGGTAATTGCATCATCACAAGTCATCTGTTAAAAGCTACTATACTTACTCCTAGGAAAATATGAATGGTTTTGTCAACAGGATGATGATGAAGCAGATACTGTGGGTTGTTGCACCTTGAAGGTGGAGAATGTGACTTGTGTTCCTCCAAACAAGTTACAGGTAGGGGCATGGGAATATTTGTGCTTTTGGTTGATTTGTACTCTTTTTTCCTTTTAATTTTAAACTCTTCATATTTCTTTTCATCCAGTTCGATTTCCTTGGTAAAGATTCAATTAGGTACTTCAATACTGTGGAGGTTGAGTTGCCTGTCTATAAAGCAATTGGAGAATTCCAAACAGGTAGTTACACAGATAATTAGTTCTACTCATTTACATTTATTTTCTTTTTCATATATGTAATTAGGCATTTCTTGATTGTTTAGCTAAAAAAAGTGATGGCAAGAGAAAGGCTGGTGGAGATGACCTTTTTGACATGTTGGATACAAGTAAACTTAATGCACACTTAAAGGAACTCATGCCTGGCCTTACTGCGAAAGTTTTCCGTACATACAATGCATCTATTACCTTGGATGACATGGTGAGAAAGACACAAACAATTGTTTTAAGTAATTTATTTTGTGTTTTCTCTGTATAAATGTGTGTGTAGATATCCATGAATGTATTTTTTAGTTAAGTTGCAAATAACACCCTTCTACTATGGTCATTGTTGCGCTTATCATCCCTAAAGAATGAAACTAGTGACTTGCATCCCTCTTCTTATCCCCTAAATTGTGAACCTATGTATGAGTAGGAGTTGATAGGCAAGGAAATTTACTATCCCTCTAACATGTTGAGGACACATGCTCTATCAAAATTAACCGTGTTTAACATGTATTACTATTCATAATAATCAGACCTGGCGGAGAGGTGCAAAGTTCTAGCTTTATACTTCAGGAGTGATAAACACAACATTAGCCATACCCTATTAACTCCTTTTTATTTTTTTTATTTTTTGGCACTGTCAAAATTATAAGCCATAATAAATTTCTTTCCTTAGGGGGTGTATTCATTTAGACTTTTTAGCTTAAACTAGAACTAATTGCCCTACTTGGACCTTGTTCTTGGACTCACTAGCACTACAGAATAATTAGGACTAAAATATGGACAAATTTGTTGGAATTTTGATGATATATGACTTTCATTATTTAACCTTAAATTATTGATGTAGTTTCCTTTTCTTTTGCTAATTTAGTTGATGTAATTCATAGTAATAAGTCCTAATTCATAGTATTAAATAATATTATCTTTATATATAATATTAAATAATTATAATTTTAGTTAATTCCACTACTAATTTAATAATTGATGAAAGTACTTTTTGAACTTTTTATATGTGGAAATTTTTATTATATATCCTTAAATAAGTTAATATAAGCAAAAGTAATTGTTATTGCTAAATTAGCACTTATTAACTAATATTAAAATATTATTATTATATAAAATTATCATTATTAATAATTAGTTATTATACAAGAATATTATATATATTTATAATAAATCATTATTTTTTAGTAGCAAATAATTAATTGAGAGAGTTAGGTCTTGAAACACCTAAAGTCCAAGTATAACTAATAACACTAGATTTCAAAAATTCAAGTACGAGTTCAAACGAGGAACACTAGATTTCAAAATCCAAATCCGAGTCAAAAATAAAAAACACCGAACTGTAGAAGTTCAAGGAAAAATTCCAGTCCAAGCAAGAAAATTCAAACCAATAACATCTCCCCAGTGTCTCGAGGAGCCTAGATGGGACATGAGTTTGCGACTATCTCAGCAGTTGAGGAGGGGGCTCATCATTTCATGAAACCTAGATGGGTAATGCCAAAAAGTTTACCACTTCCTCTTTCCTCAATCCTCAGCCAACTTTCTGCAAAAAATAATGCAAGAGAGTTCCTTTACCAATTTAATCTCGTGTGATCTTTGCATTGTGAGTGAGTTAGATTACTTGTAAGTTTCCACTAAGTCTGCTGAGCAAAAGTAGGTTCTGGGGATATATGCTACATAAGGTTCGAGTTTGGTGAAAATCCAATGTGTTCAAGGCTTTCAATCATATTCTTTTGTGTTTGATCTTTTCAACTGAAATAGTACTACCTTGCAAGAACTTCTTAGATTTAGACTTGAAGAAGGAAAAATGTATTGGGGGAAAATATATATTATTTTTGGGAAGGAAACCAGGTAATCAAACACTACAGCATTGAAATTATTACTATATTAAGTAGCCAACAAAAAAAATGTAGCCTTGGTTGTTAATATGGAATAGATAGAATAAAGCAGACCGTCAAATATCAGGTCATGCCATTGATGCATCCTAGTACTTGTACAAAGGGGCAAAGCTTTTATTTCATATCTTGGGCTTGCGTATTTTCAAGTCAACAAATATCCTGAATATGTTATTCTCTTATATTTCTTTCTATATCTGGGTGGTTATGAGCATTTGCTTGCCTGCCACTTTACTGATTCACTTCCTGTTTGAAGTCTTTGGGTTAGTCTAGTGGTCAATGTAGTTTTGGTTCAGCCAAAATTCCAGACCATGTCTGTACTGATAAAACAAGTATGAATAGAAAATTATGCATTCATGGAAGCAATCAAATTTCATCAGATGAAAACAGTTAAAGTTTATATGGTTTCCTACTTAATAATGACTTGTGTTTATGCTTAATATGTGCTCTGAGCACATTTTGCTTGTCAATTTACAAGTCTCAACATTGTGTTGGTGCATCAATGCCAGTTGTTTAAAGAAACCAGGGATGGTACAGTACCAGAGAAAATTGCTGTTTATCAGCAAGCAAACAAAGAGGTATTCACAGCTTGATTGTGTATGTGCTAGAGTTGGTTTTAGATATGAGCCATTATTCTCAACGGTAAATTTTCTGTATTGCAGGTTGCAATAATATGCAATCATCAGCGCACTGTCTCAAAGTCCCATGATGCCCAGATGACAAGATTGAACGAGAAAATAGATGAGTTGAAGGTTAGATAATATTACCACTCTACAAAAATTATCATACGAGGTATTCTTTCATCTCTCCTCATTATGTTGTTTAATATATATATATATATGTTTTTTGTGGCATGATGGCTTTATTTAGAAACAAAGGGAGGAGCTGAAATTGGATTTGGGTAGGGCGAAAAAAGGGAAGCCTCCACTTAAGGATGGAGACGGGAAGCCAAAGAAGAACCTGTCCCCTGAAGTGTAATGAACTTGGATTGCATTCTTTGCACTTTTATCATCTCTTTACCATCTGATGCAAGTCAACTTGCAGGTTAGAGAAGAAGCTTAACCAGGTTGATGCAAAAATAGAGAAAATGGAATTGGACAAGAAGATCAAAGAAGATTTGAAGACGGTAGCGTTGGGCACTTCCAAGATCAATTACCTCGATCCTAGAATATCGGTTGCATGGTGCAAGCGTAATGAAGTTCCCATAGAGAAGGTATTTCCTGAAGCTTTACAAAGAAGTCTCGGTTTCCTTGATATTTAAATTTGGCAGACCAATGCACTTTTACTGTTCAACTTTAATTAATCATAGTAAAAACCTCTGTACATTCTAAATACTTCATATGATCATGGAGAAATCAAGTGGTTTTAACAAATTAGAAGATTGGTCACTTGGACAAGAGATCATCCTAGTGAGGGCTTGAGAAACTGACACTGGCAAGAATGCACTGTTAGCTATGATCTACAAAATTTTTTACTTCATAAACCTGAAAGCAAGTGTTTGATGTTGTCATCAAAAGATTTTGTTAAGAGGTGGATTGGATCTTTAAATTTGTTAACCCAATACTTTCTTACAGAATGTTTTATTCCAAACAGAATGTTATTTCGATTTCGATTTTCATTTCCAACAAACTAGATCTTCAAACCTGTTAAAATGAAAACTTTCCTACTAAGATTTCTGGGTGATAGAACATCGGATTTGGATCCTCTCATTTATCTTAACCGGACTATACTGGTCCACTATTTTGTGAGTAGTTTTGATTCAACTGGGTGTGACTAATCCCTGTCATTTATATATTTAACCTTGCAATGAATCACAGCCGTCTGATTAAAAATTGGCGGAGGAGAGGAGCCGTATTTTCCGGCTCTATAATTTATCAATTATGAACATAAAATGCACCTGAAATTTTTCGTGCAGATCTCCTGCTTTTCATCTGAAAGTTGATCAGTGACCTCTTTATCTCTGCTCGATTTGAACAGCCAAAACTGACATTATTTTCATCGATTTTCTTGCAGATATTCAACAAGTCTCTTCTTGCAAAATTTTCATGGGCAATGGACGTTGATCCTAGCTACAGATTTTAATTTGATTCGGTTATTTTAATTTGATTCGGTTTGAGTGTTTGCTTACCTTCCTGATGAGGAAGGGAGTAGATTTCTTTACCTCAAAATTTTAGGCCCAACTGAGAAGTAAAAACTGCGGCAAATGTTCGTTTTCGAAGTTGTTTTCTTCCAAGAATAGTGAAAAGTGAGAGACCTCAATTGTAACTATTTCTCTACGGATTATCTCATGCACACTTTCTCGTGTTGTCATCTCAACCAGAGAGCTTCTTAAACTATTATAAGCGAAAATTTGTTGTATCGAGCTATTTCTAACGTTGTACCTCTTAAATGTGGATTTAAAAAAAAAAAAAAGAAAAGGAAATTGGAAGGTTTTGGAAACTCTTTTTGCTGGCCCACAATGGTATGGTTGCTTGGAAGTCATATTGATACCATATCAAATATATCAAATGTGTATTGCGTTCAGGGGCACATATGAACGTACATGAGAATATTTTAGCCTCTGCTATCTGAATGCTATCTGAAATTGCATCCTTTTCTTTATTGGTGCTGGGTAAGGTCAAGGTGTGATGGTCAATGAGAAGCGGGTTTTATACATTTTTTTTTTTTTTCTATCTAATTTTAAGGTGTTGGATTATTATTATAATTATAGAACAAAGTATGTGGTCAGCTCTATTCTCCCTTCTGCTGTGTAATTATTGCAAGTGGAATTTGAATCCTCACCTCTTGCTCAAAGATAAAGTTTTGCCAGTAGTACAACAAGGTGGCAATTATAGAAGACGGTGTTTTGAAGTGTTATGTCTTTCATTCATGGAGTCGAGGAACAGTTTTTTTTCTTCTTTTTTTTATATTTATTTTTTTGTTAAGGGTGGCGGTGTGAGATAGCCCTTGAAATGAGTCTGCTAATGGATGTAAAAGATGATCCACTGCTTCGGGAATCCAGTTGGTCTTTATGAATTGTGCACGTCTTCGCATTTAAAACTTTGTTTGAAAGGGCAAAATTTATTATATTTTCCTCAAAATCTTTTTAAAGTCGAGGTTAAGCACGTTTTGTCTTTTTTTTAGGCATACTTTAAAAAAAAAAAAAACACCTTTAGCAAATTTGTAATATTATTTTTTATTGATAATATTTTAGTTTTAGTCATAACTTTGTGATAAATTTTTATTAACGAGCATGCTTAACTATTAAGTGATATAAAATGTCAAATGAGAAAACAAGAAATATATGTATGTTGATATAACGTAATACCTTCATCTCCTACGTATTTTTCTTTTAAAATACATGATTCGTCAATAGAATTTGACATATATATATATATATATATATATATATATATATATATATATATATATATATATATATATATATATATATATATATATATATATATGGGATTACTGTAGGTGAGCCGCCAGCTCAGGAAAAGTTACGTGAGTAAGGGGTAAAACTATAACGATCCAATTATTTTTCTTCAATTTTTTTTTTACAATTACTATCTTTACATTCTTAACTTCTTTCGGATTAAATTTCATAAATTTTGGAGTTTATTTACTCTTTCATCAAGTGCATACAAAATGTTTTATTTATTGAAAACCGTTAATTTTGTGTTAACTTGATGGAGGACCAAATCAAAACTAAAACCCAAGAAATTGGGTATGAGTGAACCCTAGGAGGTCGAGATCATAATCCAAAAGAATTTTTTTAAAAAAGATTATTGGAGATAGTAGAAATGAACTGCAGCTCATGTAACTTGCGTGAGCTGTCAGCTCATTTCCATCTCTCTTTATTTATATATATATATATATATATATATATATATATATATATATAGAGGAAACGGAAAATACACTGGAGGTGAAGGGAGTTCTTTCACCGCCGCTTAGGTGGCCCAATAAAACTATAACACGGGGCATCATTCAAGGTAACAAATAAATGAATTCTCTTAAATGACACCACGTGTAATAATTTTATTAGGGCACCTAAGCGGCGGTGAAGGAAACTCCCTTCACCGCCGGTGTATTTCCCGTTTTCTCATATATATATATATATATATATATATATATATATATATATATATATATATATATATATATATCAACTTTTTACATTTTCGAATTAAACCATTTAAAATATGATTTATTCGCTACCTGTCCTTATGGCTTCTATCTTTAATTTTCTGTTGTTCCTTAGAAAACCCAAATTTGCTTATGCTCCAAATTAAACACGAATAAAATTTGTTCCTGTTTTCATCGTCCCTCATTTTGCTAACTGTGATTTAGAGAACAAAAGTCTCTATCTATGTTGATTTTAATCTATTTGTTCAATCTCAGCTCCTCTTGGTTGAACCTACGGGTTGGTGTTATTAGTGACATTACAACAATTTTGTGAAGAAGAAAATAATCGAGCCCTGCCCAAAAGCCATTAAAGATAGCCTTTTCCGAAAGCCATTAAAGATAGCCTTTCCCGAATATGCTTTGTGCAAAATACTAGATTGAACGATATATGGAGATAGGAGTAGGGATGAGAACTATGATCCAAATTTTGGCCTATTTTATTCAAAAACTTAAAAATAAAAATTTTATTTTTCTAATTTAAAATTTTGAATAAGACAGGTCAAGAATTGACTAATAAACCATACCTTTTCACATCCCTAAACGAGAGAGCCATCTGATTCCTTCAAACCACATTAAAATTCACCTTCGAGATCCTAAAACTGCATTCAAATCCACTCTAAATTAAATTCCTTGACTTGCTATCTTCCGTTGGTATACAATCATCCTTGTTACTTGTACTACCACATCTTACTCCAGAGATGGAATCACATATATTCTCACTTCCAACTAGTATTCCTATGGAGCATAAACAGCCGCGACCATAACATCATAAAAAAAAGAATGACAATTTCAACTATTTTAATTTAGTCAAACGATAGGCTACTGCAACCTCAACCCAGGCATAGAATTCAATTACAACTAATGAATAAATCAAAATCAGTGATCATGTAAATATAATATGTTTTTTTGAATTTCTATGAAAGTAATGAGATAGAAGTGAAAACCTCACATGTAATTAGTTGAAAGATTAGTGAAAATTCCATTAGAAAATTACTTGAAAGATACTGAACTAGATTAGAAAAAGACAAAAAGAAAACACGCAGGCATAAGTAATTAAAAGATAAGATTTTGCGAGAGGAGCAATATGCATGATAAATATATAGTAAAAAGTTGGATCTTTTGTCATTCACCGTTTTGGATCAATAATAGGTAGTGGCGGTGGCGGTGGCTGGTGGGTGTTGGGTTTTGCTTGTGTGTGGAGTGTTGGCTTAGAAGTTGATTCTCATTAAGGAGGAATGATCTTTGCAATTGCCGAGGAAGAGAGAAAATGAGAGGAGGTGACTAGATTGTTATCGGTAAGACAGTACTGGAATGTTGCTGGGCAGGACAATACTGATGGTTCAAAATTCATTCATCAAAGAGGTAATAGAGATTGGAGAGTGAAGAAGAAGATGGCGATGATCATGCAATAAGAAGAGGCGGTCAACAAGAGGTGTGTATGTTGTTGTTTGTACTAAAACTCATCAGACTGGAATTGCTTGGACAAAACTCGACATAGACTTAGTAATAAGGAAAGAAAAGTAGAGATAAGATATAGAAAGAACACAAAAATAACGAGGTTCAGTTGATAGAAATCTTGACTTATGTCCTTGGAGAGAATGACCTTTCAACATGTGTTATATCACTCAGAATGACTCTCTCCCTCTCTACCAGCTATAGATTCCTCTGATTGCTCTAGAATCAGGCCTCCTCCTTTTTGAGATCAAGGGGTATTTATAATAGAGGACCTGTGAAAAGATGAGCAAATCTTGAAATTCTCTCTCTTTGCAGGTATTCAGATAGAAGATATCTCGTCATAGTTACTGTGATAGTTTTGACAAGTGTTAAGACTCTATTCATTATACAGTTACCTTTTGGGTGGATCTTGGATTTATAACCTTTTTCCTTACAAGGCCTCTGTTATGAGCTTTAGTTGCATAATTTATATGTCAATATAGCCTTCCACTCCTGAGTTTAATCCGTCGAGCTATTGGAGCAATCTTCGCCTCCTACGACTTAATTTCTGTTACATATTTTCATTGCTTATTTATCTTAGAAGCGACTTATTACACTTATCTTAGAAGCGACTTATTACACTATTGAGGATGACTTGGCATAAGCTCTTTGGAGAAAATGGATCTCTTAGTGCTTTAAGTATTAAATTGCCTCTCAAATTGTTACCTCGATTGTTGTGAAGGTCACATTGTGATAAGTAACTGATGTTTGAAAATTGCCTAGGGCGCTGTTTCCGAATATGCTTGTCTGATCATACGATAAGGATTCACAATCAATTCGGATACTGCCAATATATATGGCTGAGGTAAATTGAGGAGATAGAATGTCACTCCATTATCACCTTGCTTGTCATCTCCGCTTTTCCATCCCCCTGACTATAAATAGCCAAAGGAGCCCCTTTTTGGTTCGTCATAGATGGAAGAACTATACTAAAAAATGGGTGCCCGTAGCGACAGAGCTAGCCTTGTTGTTTGTTGTCCAATGACATTGACATTGTCAAATAGATATCAACTTTCATCTTTGAATGGGTCATCCAATAAATTCTTTGTCAGGTTCCTTGGAAAATCTAATATAAGTAGCCTAATTCTCAACTGTATCATATTTCCCAACAGGAGCAAAGAGGCATTACGAATTTTCTTATCTCATGGGTAACTCTCATCTAGCAGACTTCGGGGGTCCAGAAATCTTCAAGTGCTTTGCTTTAGCACTAGTAGAGTGAAAGGACTCCTTCTCAGGGCCAACCTTCATATTTAGGTCAGTCCACTTCGGTCAGAAGGGCATGCTTGGAGTAGACAATACATTTGCTCAACTAGGGCAGTCGAGTCATTTTCTCTTATCCATTTCAAGTTAGAGTGAATATACTCATCCTTAAATTGTGATATTAAGTCCGGGTTATCATCCCAAACTTTGTAATTACCTTTATTCAGTAAAAATGAAATTTTATTTGACTGTTGTGCAATTGGTATTTTCACCTTTTGCTTCATTTTTAACTGTCCTATCGGCAACTTGGCAGTCACCTCTAGTAAAAGTGGGGTTGAAGTATTTGAGTTGGAAGTCCAGAGTTGAGTTAGGCATTTACCAACTACTTAAAGAACCAAAAACATAGTATAGCATAGAACCATCTAAACATCTACTGATTACTTGTTTGAAATTAATCGCTAAGCATGGCTCAGGGACAAATTATTTGCTTGGGAGATCTCCTGTCTTACAATTGTTATACAGCTTAACTGGCTTGAACCTTTTAGGGATAGTAAGGAGAGGAGCCCCTTGAGAGTTGTGGTCGTCTTGATCAAGGCCTCGGGTCCCGGGTGAGTTATGGGTTTTGAGGTCAATTGAGCCTAGTTTGGATGATAGAGCCGACTTAATGAACTTGTGCTTCTAGGGCTAGCTGGCTGAATTTTTGCCATAGACCAAATATCTTAAAAAATATTAAGGGGGCACTCGTTAGTCAGGTAGGCATTATCCGAGTAAGTAGGCAAGGTAGGCATTTCATCATATATGTATGCATTCACCGAAGAAATAGACATTTCACCAAGTAAATAGACATTCATCGTATATATTGGCTTGCAGGTCGTTTCACTAAATAAATGGATACCCATCGTATATATGTGTTGGGGATCGAATCTCCTATCGAGATCGTAGAGACGAAGAAAATAATACAACACAAGAACACGAGAATTAACGTGGTTCGGCCGAAAAAATTCGACCTACGTCCACAGGAACAACGAGAGAAATGTCCACTATGAGAAAAATAGGTTATAAGAAGAGATCCAAATATCTCTCTATCTCTCGCATATCTCATAATAACAGAATCAGCTTTCTCAGCCAATTGCTCACCTCTCTCGTATCACATACAAAAGATATATATAGTGTTCCTATCATAATCCTATTAGAATAGCACTATTACCATCTAATTCGTGTTCCAATCCAATTAGAACTCTGGTTTTCTAATCCAAGTCTAACTGGACCTCGATACAAACCCAACAATTTCTACTTTAGCTCATATTCGATGAGCCATGCATCTTGGAGAAACTCCATTGTTCTCACTGATGAATGTCATATATTGCATATTTATAACATCTATATTATCTATTTTTGTATTTAAATAATGTTACTCAGGTATTTTTATTTTGTTTTTAGGTAATCCTATTCCTATAAGGAGATGACATAAAATCAGAGCTAGATTAGGAAACTAAGCCCAAAAAAGAGATAAAAATGAGCAAACTATAATACAGTGATGCTGTAGAGAGTTAAAGTCCAATACAATTAGGAAAATTAAGAGAACAAGACAAAAGACTCGTGCAGAAGAAAAATCAGAAAAATGTATCATATTATTGTAGCTATTTGGCGGCATTTTGCCGCCATTTAGCTGCAAAAAGAGGGGCCCACAGGTTGATTTTTCTTCGGGAGTTTCGACATAATTTTATAATTATTCAGTTGTATCAAAATTAGGGTTTGATTCTCTGAAATCTATTTATTGGCCATATACTTGTAACTAGATTGAATCCAATAGTTTTGTACTCGAATTTTTTAATTAATAAAAATTAGGGTTTACTGAAGGGGTGACGGTTACAATACCGACTCCAGAGGTAACCTTTGTTGTTCTTCAATTTTTCTTAGGTAATTCTCTTGTAATTGCTTTCTAGTATAGATTTATTTGCTTTATAGATTAGATTTATTTACTTTCATGAATAAAAATAGAATCTTTTTAACTAGAATTATGAGAGCTAATTTAGCTTAGCTCTAGAATGTAGATAAAATTAGAATCCACCATGTAGTTGCTTTCTAGTATTTTCTTCCTAATTAAAACAATAAAGATATGATTTTTCTATGAAAATATTAAAATACAAGAACTCGTAGATTAATACTTTGATAGGTTATATTTGAGTTAAGTTTCTTGATAGCCTATGCTTAGTTAGGCTTTGGGGTTGTTGATTTTTATCTTCTTCAACGAATTATCTAATGATTTAGTTTGCTTTTATGAAGAGTAGTTTCTTTGATGAGTTATACTTGCATACTACTTGATATCTCATACTTAGAATACTTTAAGTAAAGATTAAAACCAAATGATCAAATTTTTATGATAGGAAGAAAATAATAGAAGTAATTTATCGTTGGAAACTAGTGGATTTTATATTCTAGGTTAATTAGATCAACTCAACTTCAAATTAGAATATTTGGTTAGTCCGTTAGAATAATAGGAATAGCGAGAATGCAAAAATAGCTGAGATCTCTGTGGGAACGACCTGTACAGCGCTACACCGATACTGTGCGCTTGTAGTTAAATTATCACATCAAGTTTTTAGCGCCGTTGCTAGGAATCGACGGTGTTTTTCTTACTTTTTCTAACGTTTTACGGGTTAACAGTGTGTGTTGAGTGTGCAGAGACCTGAAAGTTTAGATACAGGAAGAAAAAAGTACCAGAAAAGTCTCCATAAGTGCACAACAAAAACTAGGGAGCCAACTCCCTGGTTTTGCCACTAAACAGCGGTAATTATCGCTATTTAGCGCACTTTTTGAGACCCTCTATCCAATTTTCTCTCTGATTTTGTATTTTAGGTCTCTGATTTTGTAAAAAAATACATAAAAAATAAAAAAACTTTCAATTTTTTTAATTTTTTCTGTTCCATCTCTTTCCCTCTCTACCTTTCTCAAAACAAAAAAAAAGAAAAAATATTTTAAAATCAAACTGGTTGTCATCACTGTTGTGATCCATATCATAAGTATTATCAGTATTCATAGATAAAAAGTTTGTTAGGACTATGTCATGATCAAATTCACACATATAATGAATATACTAGCGCTTCCTATATACAAAATTACAATTGTGAATAGATGAATCATTCTAATTTTATATACAATAAAAAACCATACCAAGAGAGTCCTCCATCTGATCTTTTCTTCATAGACTATTCATCTCCATGTTTTAAAATTCAATCATGAATAAGATATTCAATTGAACATGTTAGATGAAAGATTAAAAGCGGGGTATACATGTCATGAGAATATACCTACAACACTTCATATCTGTCATCAAATATGTACAGAGACCCATTATATCCTTCTTCAAATTTCACTCGTGATCTCAAGATGCAATCATTTGGGGAAAATAAGAAAAATTACAATCGTGAGTCTGAGGAACGAAGACGTACAATTGAGGAAGGTATAGAAGGTTTGCTAAAATCATCCTCTCAAAATTCATCCTCTCAAACTGCATCTTGTATGGAATATCTTCTCAAAATGATTTCTCATACTAAATTTTTTGGAGATCAACCATCTAATAGTTTGAACATATTTTACTCCAACAAGCAACCACTTCAGTCATTTTTTGAAGTAGATATGATTCAAAATGAGATAAATAATTTTGTACATGATGAGTCTATACTTCAACATTGTGATCAACTTGTTTTAAACCATTATGAAAATAATTATGAAGAAATTAGTGATAATGAAAAAATTTTGCTTGGTGATTTACCTCATAATGAACTTGCTAGTGACAAATTATCTTTTGATTCTTTTGATGAAAATTTGAAGAAATTTGTAAAGAAGAACTTTTATTCCATCACAATGATTTGACTAACGATAAGTCCACTAGCATGACATTTTCTTTTGAGAATTTTGATGACAGGTTTGAAGAAAATTTGCGTGACAAGGTTAAAACACTAGAAGAATGGAATGAACCACAAAATGAAGCAGTCATGGTACCTAATGATTTGAAAGACTGATCTAAAATCGAGCTCATAATTCTACAACACTAAAATGAGTATGTTATTTCAAATGTTGATAAAACCAAAATACTTACTGATATGAAAAATGCTCATGGATGGAATATGGACGATGATAAAGGTATGCTTTCCAACCTAAAAATTTTACTACTGAATAAAAGAAAGAAGACCAGATATAAATTAAGAAAAACAAAAAATAAGATGGAGAGATTAAATGTAAAATTAACAAAAAAGACTAAGTTCATCCATATCAAAACATAAAACGACACACTATGAGAGTGGGAAGCGATCAAGAGGTCGTAACCGGTTTGAATTTTCTAGTAAATATATAATATTTATATAACAGTTTTCTTATTTATTTTACCACTCTTGGTTTGTATATGAGCACATACACGAGTTTAGGTATGAGAGAGTGGATTAGGAGTTTTTTATTTTATTTTAGGATTTTTATTTTATTTTTAGATTTTTGGGGTTTCTTTATTTTTATATTTTGGGTAGTTTTTAGGGTAACTAACTAAAAAACATAAAAAATAAAAAAACTGAATTTTTAATATTTTATTCAATAGATCAACCTAATTACAGATAAAAAGATAAATTTAGATTTGAAATTTGATAGGAGAGTAGATTGGATGATAAACTAAGAATTTTATGAAAAAGATTAAAATTCAAAAAATAAATACCGCTAACAGTAATTTTGAGGTAAGTATACATATATTTTTTACTTCACAATAGTTTATTGGGTTAAGGATAAATATGATAATGATTGAGTAAGTTTTCTCTCTCTAAACAAGAGAAAAAAGAAGAAAAAAAAAGTGAGAATAAAAAAAATGGGTTGCGCCTGGTATTAAGGCAATAATCTCGAGAGTGATAAAATAAAGGAGTGCGCCTGGTTTTAAGGCAATAGTCTCAAGAGTGAAAAAAAAGTATGATCCGAGTAATCGGGTACTTTGCGCCTAAGCAAGTGTGAATATTCACATGAAAGGTGAAATATTCTTAAAAAAAAAAAGAAAAGAAAGAAAAAAAAGAGAAAAAATAATTTGTTATGAGAGAGGAGATGAATCATGAGTTAGAGTTGAAGTCTAAGGCTGAAGTAGACTATCACACGTGCACGTAGATGTATATGAACCAATGAATTATCTGTTAGTGGGTATTGAAAGATACGATTTAAATTTTTGATTAAAATGATAAGTGTATCTAATATGATACTTGATTTGAAAATTGATAATCTAAATGCGTTTTTGAGTTTGTAAATTAGTAAGATTAATTGAAGAAAATATAATAAAAAAAGAATTTCTTTTTTGTTGTATAAATTTTTATTTTTCTTGATTTTTGGTTATCCTTATTTTTCTTTTCTTTATTCCTTAATCTAACTTCATCATGAATTTTGTAGGTATATTCACTGCAAACCCTCACGAGACAACACTCGTCCACTAGGGTAACGTAGGGGGTTTAAAGGCTTATTGCACGTGCTAAGTGTAATCGCGATTCCTGCGAAATTGAATTAGGATTTTTCTTTTTCTTTTTTAGATTTAGATTTTACTCGAGAACTAGCAAAAGATAGGTCTTGGGGTGTGATGAGTACCATATATTGTATATTTATAGCTTCCATATTATCTATTTTTGTATTTAAATAATGCTATTCGGGTATTTTTAGTTTGTTTTTTAGATAATCCTATTCCTACAAGGAGAAATTGGAGCCGGATTAGGAAACCAAGCCCAAAAAAGAGATAAAAGTGAGCAAACTACAATACAGTGATGGTGCAGAGAGTCAAAATCCAATACAGTTAGGAAAATTAAGAGAACAAGACAAGAGACTCGTGTAGAAAAAAATCATAAAAATTTCTCATATTATTGAAGCTATTTCGCGGCATATTGCTGCCATTTAGCTGCAAAAAGAGGGGCCAATAGGTTGATTTTTCTTCGGGAGTTTCGGCGTAATTTTGTAGTTTTTCAGTTGTATCAAAATTAGGGTTTGATTCTCCGAAACCTATTTATTGGCCATATACTTGTAACTAGGTTGAATCCTGTAGTTTTATACTCGAATTTTTTAATTAATAAAAATTAGGATTTGCTGAAGGGGTGACGACCACAATATCGACTCTAGAGGTAATCTTTGTTGTTCTTCAATTTTTTTAGGTAATTCTCTTTTAATTGCTTTCTAGTATAATTTATTTGCTTTCTAGATGTAGAAACAAAAAAAATAGAAAAAAAATAGAAAAGAAAAAAAAGAGGGGAATTATCCCGCGACACCCGCAGGAGGCCTCCTGTGGGTGCCACCTGCGGGAGCTCTCCCGCGGGTGCCAACCCGTTGGAACTCTCCCACGGGAGCGCTCCCGTGGGTCCCACCCGCAAGTTTTTCCCACAGGATTGCCTGCGTCCATGCTTTGATTACTCTGTTTGACAGGAATTTTTAGGAATTAATTACGTAGATTTAACATGGATTCGAAAGAAGAATTTGAGTCGGATTTGAAGTCTCCTCAATATATAAAAAAAGGGAAGCGGAGTTAAGAAAAATGAGGATTCTTTTTGGAGTAGAGGATTTTTTTCAGAGTTCAGAAAAGGAGTTCCAGAGAGATCGATTTTCTTCCCAATCTAGATCGAATCGTCAACGGAGTACAAAACAAAACTTCACCATTGCCAGACCCACAAAAATTTAAAAGGGGAATCGAAATCAAGCTTTCCTTATTCTTGTAATCTCAGATTTTATTTTGTAATTTTTCTTTTATTACTGTATTCAAAATCAAATTAGCAATGTAAGGAAATCTATATTTTTTTGGGCGTACAAAAATTGGCGACCATAGTGGGAGTCTCGGTGGCGCAATCCGATCGTCAAATTTCCCTGGCTTGAACCTGGACGTCATCGCCAGATGACAGCCAAAAAAAAAAGTGAGGCGTCATTACCTACTAAAATTAACAAGGCTTCATCGCCTGTTAAAAAATATTATGAGTTGTTATTGCCCATAATAAAATACAAAACGTCATCGTCTGTCAAAATAAATAAATAAAGTGAGGCGTCATCGTCCAAAAAAATAAAAAAATTGACAAGGCTGTCTATATATATATATATATATATATATATATATATATATATATATATATAAAGAATAATAAAAAAATAAAAAAAGAGAACCGTATGGTGCGCGGGTGCTACCCGCGTCGCGGAATGCATCCGCAAGATGCAACCGCGGGTTGCAACCACGGGGTGCACCCACGGGATGCACCTGCGGGTTGCTAACGCGGGGTGCTACCCGTGGGTTGCAACCCGCGGGATCATCCGCGGGGTGCTGAACAAAAAAATAAATAAAATAAAAATAAACAAAAATAAAAACAAAAATATATAAATAAAATAAAAATAAATAAATAATAAATTAAAAAATATAAAAATATAAAAAAATATAATAAATAATAATAAATAAAAATAAAAATATAAAAAATAATAATAAATAAAAACTAAAAAATTAAAAATATAAAAAATAATAAAAAAAATAAATAATAAGTAAAATAAAAAATAAATAATAATAATATATAATAAAATAAAATAAAATAATAAAAAAATATAATAATAATGCTGCAGCTAGCGACATTTCACTCACGTGTAACTCGGCGAAGGAATATTTAACTATATTGGATTAGTTATATTTATCCAATATTCAAGAGAATTACAAAAAAAAAAAAATAATCAAAACATCAAACTCAAATATTATACACAAATTCAAGTACACCTTTTTAAAAAAAAAAAAAAAAAAAACTACTGTACCGGCAGGTGCACTGCAGTTGCACCCGCGGAGTGCGCCCTCCGGGTTTACCAAAAAAAAAAAAACGGCTGCGGGACTCACCGAACGGGTGGGGCCCACACGGGCCCCCACGCTCTGTTCCCCCAGCCTCCCGCGCGGGGTTGAGCAAACGAATTTAACGGGTGCAGCAGATCCAGATTTGCTCGAGATCCTCCTCATCCTAAATAACCAACGAATTTGATCATCTGGTCGGACAATCATATATTCTTGACCATGACTAGAGAATTTGATTGGTTATGGGAGACAGCAGCATGGACCCTCTGATTCCGGGGGGACCAAATTTGATGCGGTCTACAAATTTTATTTTTCCTCAGGTAGCCGGCCGGCGGCGACGGTACCATCGCTATTGTTATCCTCGCCGGATCCTTCCTTCGCTGCCTGATGCTGCGGGATTGAGATCCGCTGCGGTATTAACTCGTAGCACATCGTCAAGTGCCATGGCATCCTTAGCACCGCCTCCGGCGACCTGACGCTCCTCCTCGAGCGCATAGATCTCGGACCCTGGGTTGCAGGATTCAATTCCCAGAACCTGCTCTGGCCGAGAATTGCCAACCAAGTCCTTCACGGTCTTTTCCACTTCCACACCCAGGAGATTGTCCACCGTCGACCTCAATGCCCTCAAATCAGCGCCCTCCCCCTGCTCTTCATCTACGAGGACCGCACCGTCCAGAAGCTCCCTCTTCTGTACCCCGAGATCATTGACAAGGCTGACGCCCGTAGCCGCGTCCTGCCAGATATGATCCTCATCTATCGGAGATGACATTGTATGCAGGACTACCAGAGATGATCCTCATCTTCCCCAAGATGTGGGATCACTTTGCAGTCTTCGCTCAACTAGTGCCTTGCTTCCTCCAAAGGCCCCAAGACTCTCCTCTCTACTTCCATCTCACTGGATCTTGAAATTTCACTCATACAGAAGTCCAAGCTTGCTGCTACCAGTTTGGTCTTCAGCAAGCAGAGAATCAACCCAAGTGATAAAATTAGAGAGTTTTGTCCATTGTCCATCTCGATTCCCTCGTTATTGAGATTGGCCGCTCACGTCTCCAGATCTCTGCCAACCTTGAATCGTCAACTAACAGCAAGAATGTTCATTCTATTTTCTCATAGCGCCGGCATAGACACATCAATGGGATTGAAATATGCATTTATGTTCGTCGAATGTGGAGATTTGGAAGAAGAGAGACGGGTTTTTGACGAGTTGGTGTGAAAAGATCATACCTTTGCTGGGAATTTGATGAAAGGAAGGAGAGGGGGTTCATGGTTACATAGTGAGCAAGGATCTTTAAGTTTGTTCTGCAGTTGGGAATGCTCTCATTGCATTCTACTCGAAATGCATTGAGAGTGCAGTCAGCATGTTCGATGAAATGCATGAGAAGGATGTTATATCATGGAATTCAATCATAAGTGGGCTGCTGTAAATTTTTCTACTCGTTGTGAAATTGAAGAAAGGACAGCAGAGGCACCAGATGGAAGAACTCTTTGCATATTTGGCTCCTAGTTTTCTTGAGTCTATTGCATATTGATCGAGGAAACTTTGAGACAGAGCTCACAGTGGTTGCAATGTGATATTCCAGCAGTCATTGGGGAAGCATTTGCTTGGAATACGTTGTGGTGTTATTATCTAAATTCTCTAGTCTTAGCGCTATGGCGCCTCTATCGCTACAACAATATGGTGTTTGGAATCGTGCTTCTATGGTATCATGGGCAGCTGGATGGCATATGTGATCAATGTACTCTACGTCGAGGACAAGAACCACGTTATGCCAGCAACGAACTTAGCATTTTTAAACAACAGGTTGTAGAAACTTTATTTACCCATCAACCAAAAGTGTGTGCTTGTTGACACCCATGCTCCTGGAAATAATCAGAAAATAACTGCTTTTATTGGTGGCTTGGATTTATGTGATGGTGGATACGACACACCTGGGCACAGGCTTTACAGAGATTTGGATAGCGTCTTTGCAAATGATATTCATAATCCAACATTTCCTGTTACCAGCCTAGGCCCAAGGCAACCATGGCATGATTTATGTTGCAAAAATCGAGGGTCCTGCAGCCTATGATGTAATGATACATTTTGAACAGCGATGGAGGAAAGCTTCAAAATGGAGAGATATAGGGAAAAAAGTTGCACATTGGCATGATGACGCTTTGATAAAACTTGAAAGAATATCATGGATAGTTACACCTTCTTCTGAAAAGCATGATGAGAGTGTTTCTGGGAAACAAGATCCTGAAAATTGACACATTCAGATCTTCTGACCCATTGATTCAGGGTCAGTAACAGGGTTCCCGAAAGTTGTTCAGGAAACTGAGCTCAAGAATCTCATTTGTGCAAAGAATGTGACGATAGACAAGAGCATACATAATGGATATGTGCAAGCGATAAGATCTGCACAGCATTTCATATACATAGAAAACCAGTACTTTGTTGGATCTTATAGCTGGCCATCATACAAAAATGCAAATGAATCAAGAGATTGATCGATCTCGTTCCAAAAGTTCGGAACCCTCTCGCTCCTCCCTCTGCTCGTCCAGCTCCTTCATCAAGTCCTCAGCTGCAGGTGAGTACACTGGTTGTGCAAAGTTGGAGGATTTTCGCTTAAAAATCACCGAGACAAATAACTGGCTCAGACTTTAATTTCTTTTTTGAGATTAAGCGGTGAGCAAGAAGCCCTCCGTGTTCTATTAATAAGCCATAACATAATGGATTACATTAACACAAACTAGAGTGGATTTCATGACCCACCTAGACACAAAGATAACAAAGTCAAAATACAAAATACAAAAAAAAAAACAAAAAAAAAAACCACTAAAACAAAATCCACTGCCTTCGATATCGTCATCTGATCATTTTATCACGATTAACTCTACCTTGCTCCTGCGTGCAAGTCTTCATTCTCCAGTCCCTGATCGTCTTTCTCTGTATCCTGTTCTTCAGAAAGGCACAGTTTTTTCCTGTCTGACAGAAAATCTGTCCAGAAATGTATATCAATATAAGTGTGACAGAAACATGTAAATATGGAATGCTTTTGTTGTCAGAAAACCTATTATTTCTTTCTTTCCATACACTCCCGCATACTGCTGCAATCACTAAATGACAAATATGAGTACCATGACGTGTATTTTTACTAACTACTTTGTACCATATATTAGACTTCTCAGACTGTCTGAATGTAAGCCTTATAGCTACCGCACACTTCTCTCATAGACAGGATGTGAAACTGCATTCAAGGAATAAATGCGTAATTGTTTCAGTCGCAGCACCACACAAACTACAAATATTTGATCCCTTCCAGCCTCGTCTTTGGAGGTTATCCCATGTGAGTAAGGCTTCTTTGGCGATAAACCATAAGAAACACCTGATCTTAGGCATCTAACGTGCCATTTTTTTTCTTGCATATGCCATTTTATGACCTTCGTTTATGATGAACTTGTATGTGGACGCAGCTGAGAACTCACCATGTTGCTCCCATCTCCAAATGGCGGGTCCTTCTCTATTTCCACGGGAGACTGAACACTAAGTAGGTTCCTAAGCTCCCTGATCTCCGTACTTGCATGGTCTCGTGTGTGAGCTTCCAATCTCAAATTTCATCTATTACAATGCCACATCGTTTCAGTAGTTGCCTCCTTATCGAGTGAACAAGCGAAGGCTTTTGGAAATAATGTTGCTAACGACATGTCTAAGCACCAACGATCATACCAAAACGAAACCCTCCCTTTCCTGCCCACTTCAAAAGAGATGCTTAATTCAGCAATCTTCCTGGTCGCCTTCATCCCTTGCCACAGGAATGATGTATTGCAGGTGTTATGTGATATATTTCGCCAACCTCCCTTTCTTGGACCATATTTCTCCCAAATGGCTTTCTGAAGCTGTCCTTCAGGATCCGATAGTAATTTCCACCACCATTTTGAGAGTAGGGCCAGGTTGGACATTTTCAGGTCTTTGACTTCTAATCCCCCCTCCTCTTTAGGTTTACAAACGTACCCCCAGGACACTAGATTATATTTGGTTTTTATCGCCCACACCATACCATAAAAATCTACTTCGAATTTTATCAATTCTCTTTCTGACCCAGACTGGGAGTAGGAAAATTGACATAAAATACAATGGTGTAGATGAAAGCACTGAATTGACGAGTATAATGCATCCCCTTAGTGACATATGTCTAGCCTCCAACCCTCAAGTTTCCGCTCAACCTTATCAATTATGGGATACCAGTCAGTCTTCCTTAATTTTCTATCTCTGAATGGAACCCCAAGATAGTGGACGGGGAGGAACTCTATTTTGCAACTAAGTATACTTTGGATGATAAAATCCGTTAAAGTCTTTTGGCCTAGTATCACCATGGAGTTTTTGTGAAAATTGATTTTTAGGTCTGACCAGGCCTCGAAACAGCAAAGAATCCACTTTAGTATGATGGTGGTTCTAAGGTTGTTTTCGTAGAATATTAGTGTATCATCTGCATATTGCAGGTTACAAACCACAACCTTTCTGCTGGCCGGCAGACCTTTGAATAGGTCTGCATCCACTGCTTTTTTTAAAAGCTGGTTTAAACCATCTGCCACCAAAACAAAGAGAAGGGGAGATAGTGGGTCCCCCTGCCGGAGTCCTCTCTTGCATACCACCTCTTTACCTATTTCGCCATTGATGAGCGCTTGCACTTTGGCCGATCTTAACTATAGTTCTATCCAGTTCCTCCAGCATTCCCTGAATCCTCTCTTCTTTAAGACTTCTAAAATACACTCCCAGTTTACCAGAGCGTACGCCTTTTCGAAGTCAAGTTTAACGAGAAATCCTTTCTTTTTTGCTTTCCTATAGTGATGTATTACTTCTTGGGCAAGCGCGATCCCCTCCAAGATGTTTCACCCTTGTATAAATCCTAATTGTGTTGTGTCCACCAAATCTGGTAAGACTACTACCAATCGGTTTGCTAGGACCTTCGAGATGATTTTGAAGCTGCTGTTCAACAAAGTTACCAGTCTATAGTCACCAATAGTCTGTGGTGTCTCTTTCTTCGGTATGAGTACGATGAGGGCGTAGTTGATCCTATCAATATTGACTTCTCTTTAAGCGAACCCTTTGAGTAAGGCCATTACATCACCTTTCATTTCTTGCCAAAAGGTACGATAGAAAAAGAGAGGAAAGCTATTCGGCCCCAGTGCCTTCTCCGGGCCGAGTTGCCATATCGCTGCCTTCACTTCCTCATCGGTGAAGTCGACATCTACGTTGGATAAATCTATGTACTGTTGTCCACTGACCTCCTTCATCCTTAATCTCTTCGGGTTTTCGCTTCCAAATAGGCTTTTAAAATGGCTATGAACATGTTGCTTAACCCTTGTCGCAGAGGATATTTATCCTTCCGAGGATTCTAGCACATGTATAGCATTTTTTCTTCTCCTCGTATTTACTATTCTGTGAAAGAAGACAGTATTTGCATCCCCTTCTGTGAACCATTTATGATGAGCTCTTTGCCTCTATTTAATCTCCTCGTTCTTATATATATCTGTCGTAAGCCTACGCAATATTTGCAGCCGTTCAGATTTTTCTTTTGACAGATTCTACCCTTCCTCCTCCCGCTCCAATTCTTCTATTTCCTTGATGGCTTCGTGTTTTGACATCCTTATTTGTCGGAAGTATTTTTTTTTCCATCTCAGCAATACTCTTCTTAATCGCCTAAATTTGACAACAATATTTTAAGCAGCCTCGGATGTGTTTGTCGGTTGAGACCAACTTTGTCTAATAATTTCGTGAACCTCCTCGTATTCCAACCACCATTTTTCAAATATGAAGATTCGGCTTTTTTTCGGGCAGATCTCCCCTGAGCAAAGGCATATAGGAATATGGTCCGATGTTGGTCTCCTGATAGGATGAACATACGCACCATAGAATTTAAGCTCTCAATCTGCTGAGACAAAGACTCTATCGAGTCTGGCTAAACTCGGATTCTCCCGCATGAGACAAAGACTCTATCGAGTCTGGCTAAACTCGGATTCTCCCGCATGCTGGACCATGTAAACCGTTGTTCTGTCAGAGGAATTTCAATAATGTTTAAACTTGCCACCAGATCATTGAACTGGTTTCTATCCCGGATATTATTATCCCCTCCTTTACACTCATCCGAGAACCTAACCATATTAAAGTCTCCTCCCAAAACCCATGGTCCCGTCCTCCACATTCTTGCCCTTGTGATATCTTGCCATAGTGTGCTACGGCGGCATCTCTGGTTTGGTCCGTACACACTCGTTAGAGTTTGAGTTTAACCATCTGCTTTCCTCCTGACTGCCACCATCAGACTGAATTCATCTATTAGTGAGTCCAGTATCTCGTATGACTGGTCTACCCCAATCAATATCCCACCAGACGCCCCAACCACGTTTTTAACGAGCCAATTATATCTCTTTCCTAGCTCGTTTAATGTGCTTATTTGAGGGTTTACTAACTTTGTTTCCTGAAGACAAACTATATCTGCTACCGACAATCTACAGGTTTCTGACACCATACGTCGTTTGGTCTTGGTGCCAATCCCCCTCACATTCTAGAACATTGTATTCATAACTAACTATTGTAAACTTCTCCATCTAGACCCCTCATGGTCAACACTCCCTCTCCCCTGCCGTACTAGGGTTATGAATTATCCCGGAACACTCTATATGTCTAATTAATTGAAGATTACTATTTTGTGCATCAGTATCGGTGCCCATATTAATGTCACATGTGTGTGCAAGAGATAACAACAAATCATCTGGTAACAAATTTATGACATCAATAGAGGAAAAACTCATACCGTGTTCGTAGTTTGAAAGTAAAGCTTTCATGTGGCTAATGATGCAATCTCTCCAGATTGATAATCAAGGCGTCCACGCTTCTGCTCCAACCTGCTGCTGCGTCTAGTAGGTGTCATTGTAGCCCCCAGATGTCCTGTTCCCTGATCCTTCGCATCCTCAATGTGGCTACCCTGCTGGGTTTCCTTAGGATATCGGTCTTCCTCCCTGCTGTCGATTCCTGGGCTATCCTGCTTTGTATCTCCATGCTTTGCCAGATTAACCGGTGATACATCAGTTGTGGCTGTCTGCTCCATATTAATTGCACTTCCTTCCTTTGCTCTATCCGTCTGTATATGTTGTTTCTTGTATTTATCTCTGATACGCTTTGGGAATCTGGAAGGCTAACGTTTTCTACTTCTTGCCAGTCTGGCACCATCATCACCAGTAACTATGTTAGCCAGGAGCTTGGAGGTAGCATCCTTAATAACTTCTTTGTCAAATCTCGGTAATAGTGATAGAAGCCCTAGCTGTTTTATGAATCTGGCTGTCTGATCACCGTTATCAAGTCCCAATTCCTTGACTTTTCAAAAAAGTCGGCAACCCTATCTACTGTATTTTCTTTGGCAGGTTTCTCACTTATACTGAAGTGTGTTTTTTCCCCTAAGCCTTATTGGTCCAGAAAAAACACTCCCTGATTATTTGAAATTATTGTTCTTAGGTTGGACCCACTTTCATCTAGAATCAACCCACCATGGTTATTTGTGGGCCCACCATCAACTAGGTCCAACTTTTCATTTGATTTATGACCAATAAAATATTGTCCATCCCCTTTTACACCAAACTCCCTGCCATCATTTCTAGTTAGGGGCCCGCCTTCTGCTCTTGTTTTAAAAGAGTGGTCCCCCTCCCCCCTTTCACCTACCATTCGGTCATTAATTCCCCCTTGAGATTCCCCCCTAAGCAGTCAGCTTTATTGAAGCTGACTGCCCTTGAGCAGTGCGTTCGATACCTCCTTCTCCCCCGAGAGGACTGTTGCGCTTCCTCTCTCCGCTGGCTCCCGTAGTTTTTCCCCTGCCCTTTCCCTTTCCCTTTCTTGCCTTGTTTGGTTGTGCTTTCTCTCCTCGAGTTCCTCAGCACTCCTTGTGGGTGTAACTCCTGCAACTCTTTCCTCTTCCATCCTATTTTCTGCCCATTGACCTCTGATTTGGTCCTTCCCATTTCGACTGTCCTCCTGTCGCGCATGCTAGAACGGAGGATTTGTTAAACTTTGGTTTTTGTGCCACGCGAAATGCCGCTAGCTCCTGGTGGCCTGGATCGAGGATTCAGCCGTGGACAGGGGACCCTGATCGGCTTTCCCTGTCTCGGTCGGGACTCTGTCCGTCGCCGTGGAACCCGGCGTTTCGCGATGTGCTCTCCTCTCGTTCAAAGCTTTCGGTGGCAAGAAAATCATGTCGATGATCTTGGTTGTAATTAGACGCAGTTGGCCGCCGACCACTATCTTTATTTCCTTCGGTATTGAGTCCACCGATTCGCATCCAATCCTGATTCTTGCCGTCACCAGGTCCCTCCGTTCAAGTGTATCTTCCTCGACATCAATCAGGTGGGCAAATCTAACCACTATTTTGCTTAGATCATTCCTGTTCCAGTGATGTAAGGGGAGTCCCTGGATCCCTATCGTCGCAGTCGTGGGGAAGATCTGAACTTGGTCATCTTCTCCCCGGTCCATCTATACATCGTAAAATCGGCGCTATGATTGCAACAAGGGATGGATGTCCTCCCCACTGCATGATCCAACCCCTCTTACGATGGGAATCTAACCAGATAATACCTTCCCGCGTTTGAAAAACTCCAATCGTGACGGGCAAAGGCCCTCGAAATTAGCCTAAGCCCTCCGATCATCTCATCGACGGACGGGTTGCCGTGTCCCGGATACACCACTCCTATGATTTTGGATAGTAACTTCCTATCCTCTGCCGCCTTGTCGGACGTCGGGAGGAACATAGACGGTTTTCCAGAGCCTTCCTTTGTCGATTTGTCTTTAGTTTCCTTACTGAACTCCAGCTCGAGAGTGTTGCTTTTCTTTACTGTGTGTATCTTCTCCACCGGGTGTGCCTTCGCGGCCCTGGCCTGTATTGGCCGCCCGTCGGTGGTAGCTCTAGTCGTATCTAGACGACTCCTCTTGATGCAAATAATGGCTTGACTACAAAAAAGTCAGTTCAAGTTCCAACTGGGCCAGTTACAAGAGCATAAGGAAAGAAGTTCAAAAATGCACTTAATGGGCTGATTCAAGAGGTTTGGGCTCAAGCAAATTCGTGGAGGCCCATTGAGAATGGTTCACGAGTTCAACAAAGATGCATCAATATGATTCAACTAGTAGAAGAATCTGATCAAAATTGATTGTTTCCTTTTGTTTCTATTTCTTAAACTTTCCTTGTATTGATCAGCCAAATTAAGGGGCTGGTTGTTTCCTTTTATTTTGTTTCTATTTCTTGAACTTTCCGTGTAGGAAACTTTCCTTGTATTTTTTTAGCCTATAAAAAGGCGTCTAATGGAATAGAAAGGAGACAGTTTACAGATAATTGGTGAGTTTATTCTCTTTGGTTCTCTGAAGGACTATTCGAATTTATCGAAATTCTTCCGTGGCATTCATTATTGACTTATCAAACGGCTTTCCACTACCGTTTGTGGCGTCTTCCTTATACTAAGGTTCTTACTTCGCATTAAACAACGGGTTGAGATCAGGTTGAGGTCAATTATACCGAGGTTCTTGTTTTTGTTGAAGCAACGGGTCGAGGTCTCCCATCTAAACCTGATCAAGAACGTTCTTGGATTTTCTCCTTTTCTTCTATGGGTCTCGTTATTCTTGACGGGGTTCGCATCATTTGGTATCAGAGCTAAGGATTTATCGTCTCAGTTTGCTTATCCCATTTAAATTTAGTTTTTTTTTCTTATCTAGCCGAATTTCTTTCTTCTACCCCATTCGAAATCTTGTTCTGTTATTAATGAAAGAAAGAATATGAAAAAAATCTAAAAAAAAGGAAGATCCAAAAAAAAAAAGATCCAAAAAAAAGAAGGTAAAAAAAAGGGAGTAAAAAGATTCTCTTTCATTTGTTTCCAATAAACCCGAAAATCTCCTCACCCCAAGTCAAAAAATTTTTTTTATTGGAAATTTTGCTGAATTGTGGTTTGAAAATCAAATCACTCATATCCCTTATTTTCTTATCTTTTGAACCTGAATTCTTTTGGTGAGTTCTTGGTGAATTGTTGCTGGAATTTTGAATATTGTTCGAATAGTTTCAAAAGAACTGAAAGAGGATTATCGAGTGGAAAAAGGCAAGAGTGGTGAGCATATTAGAGGGTAAAAACAGATTATACTGAGTGAAACACGAGTGGAATAGAGTGAATCATTTTTTGAGTGAAAACACGTGAGGGAGTGTATGAGGTCCTTTCCTTTTTTTTGTTTTCTAACTTTGATTTGCAGCAATCATGTCTCACAACAATAAAAAGAGCATCACCGAAGGTGCTATAGGGATGGCTGACCCAAAGTTGCTCATGAAAACCATGATGAGTGAGATGAGGCGTGTGATGAGGTTAAAATTGGAGCAGGTACATGAGCGGATTGATCGGATGGAGAATACACGTTTAGAGCAGCCACAAAACACTCATAAAATACATAGGAGGGAAAGAGTTCAATATCGGGGAGTGAGAGATGAAGATAGAGAGTATTATGGGGCTAGTTTTGATGAAGAAGAAGATCGGGTTCAGTTATTGGTAATAGGAGATATGGAAGGCAGTTTAGAGAAGATAGGAATCAGGAAGATAATAACTTGGGTAGTATTAAGATGAAGATTCCAGCATTTCAAGGAAGAAACGACCCCGAGACTTATCTTGAGTGGGAGAAAAAGGTGGAGTTAGTGTTCAATTGCCACAACTACTCTGAGATGAAGAAGGTAAAACTTGCTGCCATTGAGTTTTCTGACTATGCTATTATGTGGTGTGATCAATTAGTATTGAACAGGCGGCAAAATAGGGAACGACCGGTTGAGATGTGAGAAGAGATAAAAATAGTGATGAGGAAGCAGTTATGCCCAGCCATTACCACTGAGAGTTATATAATAAATTGCAAACGCTCCGACAAGATAATCGGAGTGTGGAGGATTATCATCAAGAGATGGAAATTGCTATGATCCGGGCTAATATCGAAGAAGACCGAGAGGCTACTATGGCTAGGTTCTTGAATGGTTTGAATCAAAAAATTTATGACAGGATTGAGATGTAGCATTATGTGGAATTAGAGGATATGATGCACATGGCTATCAAGGTGGAGCAACAACTCAAGAGGAGAGGTAGTACACGTGCATCCCATAATTCAGGTTTTTTCCCATAGAAACCGAGTCATGTGAAGAAAGAGGAGAAACCAACTGCAAAACCTAAATTCGAGCCAAAATAAGATACAACCAACTATGGCACTCAAGATAAATCTGACCCTTCCACTTCTCGAAATCGTGACATTAAGTATTTTAAATGTCAAGACAGGGGTCACATAGCAAGTCAATGCCCGAATAAAAGAGTTATGGTAATAAGAGGTAATGGAGAGATCGAAACTGACGATGAGTCCAATACCGACTCTATGCCACCATTGGAGGACGTAGATGAAGAAGAATATGCAGTTCAAGGTGAATTGTTGGTGTCAAAAAGACTTTTAAGCTTGCAAGCAAAAGAAATTGAAGAAGTGCAGCAGGAGAACATCTTTCATACTAGGTGCTATATCAAAAACAAGGTATGTAGTATGATTGTTGATAGAGAAAGTTGTACTAATGTTGCAAGCACAACCTTGGTGGAGAAATTAGAACTGCCCACACTGAAACATCCTAGGCCGTACAAGTTACAATGGCTGAATGATAGTGGCGAGATAAAGGTAAATAAGCAGATTTTGGTTTCATTCCGCATCGGAAAATATGAAGATAAAGTTTTGCGTGATGTAGTTTCGATGTAAGCTGGACATTTGCTATTAGGCCGACCGTGGCAATTCGATCGGAAAGCTAAATATGATGGCTTCACCAACAAATACTCGTTCGTGCTCAACCAAAAACCCATCACTCTTGTGCCAATGACACCAAAATAAGTTTATGAAGATCAAGTGAGGTTGCAAAAAGAGAGTGATAAAAAAAAAAGAGAGTGATCAAAAGAAAGAGAGTGAGCAAAAGAAAAAAAGTGAAAATCAGAGAGTGGCCGAGCAAAATGAGAGAGAAAAAGAAAATCAAAATTCAGCCACTTAGAGAAAATCAGAGAGAAAATAAAAGAATTTCTATGCAAAAGTGAGTGAGATTAAGCGAGCAATGTTTTCAAATCAGCCGATGATTGCACTTTTGTACAAAGAGACATTTTTAAATACTAACGAACTTGATTCTGCTTTGTTCAGTTCTATTGTTTCTCTTTTGCAGGAATTTGAGGATGTCTTTCCCGAGGAAACACCACATGGATTACCACCAATTCGAGAGATTGAACATCAAATTGATTTTGTTCTCGGTGCGACAATTCCAAACCGACCAGCCTATAGGAGCAATCCCGAGGAGACAAAGGAGTTTCAACGGCAGGTAAGTAAGTTGTTAGAGAAGGGGTATGTGAGGGAGAACATGAGTCTGTGCACCGTTCTAGTTTTACTTGTACCTAAGAAGGATGGGACGTGGAGAATGTGCGTTGATTGCTGAGCCATCAACAACATAACGGTAAAGTATCGTCATCCTATTCCTCGCTTAGATGACATGTTAGATGAGTTGCATGGTTTTTATGTGTTCTCTAAAATTGATTTAAAAAGTGGTTATCATCAGATTAGAATGAAAGAAGGAGATGAATGGAAAACTGCCTTTAAAACAAAATATGGTTTGTATGAATGGTTAGTTATGCCTTTTGGGTTGACTAATGCACCAAGCACTTTTATGAGACTTATGAATCTTGTTTGGCGAGCATTTATAGGCAGGTTTGTTGTTGTCTATTTTGATGATATACTCATTTATAGCAAAAACTTGGCTGATCATGCCGTACATTTGAAATCAGTTTTAGATGTGCTTAGAAAAGAAAAGTTATTTGCTAACCTAAAAAAGTGTACTTTTTGCACCGATAAGCTTGTATTTCTGGGATTTGTTGTTAGTGTACAGGGTATACAGGTTGATGAAGAGAAGGTACGTGCAATCGGAGAGTGGCCGAGTCCCACAAGTGTAAGCAATGTTCGTAGTTTTCATGAACTTGCTAGTTTTTACCGGCGGTTTGTGAAGGACTTTAGTAGTATAGTTGCACCACTTACCGAAGTGATCAAGAATAACGTCAGATTTAGATGGGGAGAAGAATAAGAGAAGGCGTTTCAGCTAATCAAAGAGACGCTAAACAACGCCCCCTTATTGTCTTTACCTAATTTTTCTAAAACATTTGAGATTGAATGTGATGCTTCAGATATTGGCATAGGCCCAATTCTTATGCAGGAGGGACGACCAATTACTTACTATAGCGAGAAATTAAGCGGGGCAACCTTAAATTACCCGACTTTTGACAAGGAGTTATATGCATTGGTTCGAGCTTTGGAGACATGGCAGCACTACCTATGGCCTAAAGAGTTCGTGATTCACACTGATCATGAGTCCTTGAAACACTTGAAGGGCCAACACAAGCTAAATAAAAGGCATGCTCGTTGGGTAGAGTTCATTGAGATATTTCCATATGTCATCAGGTATAAGCAAGCTAAGGAGAATGTGGTCGCCGATGCACTTTCTCACAGGTATGCATTACTCTCTACACTTGATGCAAAATTGCTTGGTTTTGAACACATTAAAAGTTTATACATTGATGACCATGAATTTTGTGAAGAGTATCGGGCTTGTGAGAAAAACGCTTGTGGTAAGTTCTTTAGACATGATGGGTTCTTATTTCGAGAAAATAAATTGTGTGCCTAACTGTTCTTTGAGGGATTTGTTAGTGCAGGAATCCCATGGAGGGGGATTAATGGGACATTTTGAGATTGCGAAGACCTTAGCTATTTTGCAGGAATACTTCTATTAGCCACACATGAAATGAGATATTGAGCGAATTTGTGGTAGATGTGTCACATGTAGGCAAGCTAAATGCAGAGTGCAGCCCAACGGTTTGTATACTCCTTTGCCCATTTCTAGTGAGCCTTGGATTGATATTTCAATGGACTTTGTGTTAGGATTACCTAGGACTAAACGTGGAAGAGATTCGATTTTTGTGGTTGTGGATAGATTTTCTAAGATGACACACTTTATTCCATGTCACAAAATGGATGATGTTTCGCATGTTGCTGATTTGTTCTTTAGGGAGATTGTGAGATTGCATGTCATGCCTATAACCATTGTTTCGGATAGAAATGCTAAGTTCTTGAGCTACTTTTGGAAGACTTTATGGTGTAAGTTAGGTACCAAGTTTTTATTTTCTGCTACTTGTCACCCACAAACTGATGGTCAAATCGAAATAGTAAATAGGACTTTGTCTACTTTATTAAGGGCAATAATTAAAAAGAACATCAAAACATGAAAAGATATTTACCACATGTTGAGTTTGCTTATAATATATCTATTCATTCTGCTACTAAATTCTCACCGTTTGAAATTGTTTATGGGTTTAATTCTTTGACTCTATTAGATTTATCTCCATTACATATTTCTGAGCGTGTTAATTTTGATGGAAAGAAAAGGCTGATTTTATTAAGCAGATACATGAGAAGGCAAGGCTCAACATTGAGAGAAGAACGGAGCAGTATGCAAAATAAGCTAACAAGGGGCGTCACAAGCTTATTTTTGAACCCGGAGATTGGGTATGGTTGCATATGAGAACATAGAGATTTCCGGCGCAAAGACATTTCAAACTACTTTCAAGAGGGGATGGTCCTTTCCAAGTTCTAGAGCGCATCAATGACAACGCTTACAAGCTAGATTTGCCTGGTGAGTACAATATTAGTGCTACTTTCAATGTAACTGATTTGAGTCATTTTGATGTAGGTAATGATTTGAGGGCAAATCCTTTTCAAGAGGAGGGGAATGATGCAAATAATGCCTTGACTACAAGGAGCCAGTTCAAGTTCCAACTGGGCCGATTACAAGAGCACAAGGAAAGAAGTTCAAAGATGCACTTAATGGGCTGATTCAAGAGGTTTGGGCTCAAGCAAATTCATGGAGGCCCATTGAGGATGGTTCACGAGTTCAATAAAGATGCATCAATATGATTCAACTAGTAGAAGAATCTGGTCAAAATTTATTGTTTCCTTTTGTTTCTATTTCTTAAATTTTGCTTGTATTGATCAGCCAAATTAAAGGCTGATTATTTTTTTTTGTTTTGTTTCTATTTCTTGAACTTTCCTTATATTTTTTTAGCCTATAAAAAGGCGTCTAATGGAATAGAAGGGAGACAGTTTACAAATAATTGGTGAGTTTATTCTCTTTGCTTCTTTGAAGGACTATTCGAACTTATCAGAATTCTTCCGTGGCGTTCATCATCGATTTATCAAACGGCTTTTCACTACTGTTTGTGGCATCTTCCTTATACCAAGGTTCTTGCTTCGTATTAAATAACGGGTTGAGGTCAATTATACCGAGATTCTTGTTTTTGTTGAAGTAACGGGTTGAGGTCTCCCATCCAAACCTAATCGAGAACGTTCTTGAATTTTCTCCTTTTATTCTACGGTTCTCGTTATTCTTGACGGGGTTCGCATCATTTCTCTTGGCCCAATTTAGAACCTTTTACCGGAAGCTTCTGGGGACGTGCTGCCCTGTTGTCCGCCCCTATGTTACTTGCCGAAACGCTCTGCTTCTCTGGAAGCAGTGGGCATTCGGCGATCATGTGTCACAAAAACGACACCGGATAAACGGACATTCATCCTTAAAGTGGCCCAGCTTACCACAAATCCAACATTGCTCGCCGCTACCACTTCCCGGAGGTGAAAAATTCCTCTTTCTTGTTATATTGGGCTGCAATAGTGCCTTGGGTTTCCTTAGCGATCCCCTCGATCGCACTTCAGTCCATGACCCACCTGTGTCCTCTTCACGAATGAGGGAGCCGTCAGATTTAGATACTCTTGCCAGCATTGCAGTGACCTGTTCACCCGTGTATGCTGCTTTGGGGTCGATGGTGGATTTCACCGAGCTGGCCGACACTGGATGACCAGTAGCCTGGGCTGCCGGCGAATCCTTGATCAGTTCCGCCCAGCTACGTCTTCGATGTTTCGGGTTCTTATCATCGTCACTGCTTTCCGGTTCTCGGGTTGTTTTGCCTCTTCCCAACCATCCCCAATGAAAATCCATGCCGATGATGCTTGGCTGAGGCAACCAGCTCCCCGATGATGAGTTAGTCAGTTAGGACTCGACTGAGGCGAGCTTCTTCTCGATGATACTTGGCTGGAACCAGGTTCTTTTTTTTTTTTTCAGGTTTGCCAGAATATCGTCGGAGAGTTTTGCCGGAAGTCGCCCCTCTCGCTCAGACTTTAATTGAGGGAGAACATCAACATATTTTGTTCCTCCTCCAGGTGGGTGCATTGCATCAAAATAATTTCTGATTGATAACTTCGTTGAGGCATTTACTTGCATGAACGATGACAACAGTCATTGCTTTTGCATTTTTACATGTGCGGTTGCAAACTAATGGGAGAACGGTCTAGTGACAGGCCTTCTGTCGGAAAGATTGAGTCAGTGGATTCTGACCAGCTCAGAGAGTTAAATAAAAAAGACTTTTGTCTTGCATCGCTAATTCCCTATGCCATAGAGGTCATGCCCTCTTACGGCAGGCAACAATTTTAATATCGAGTTCTGGCGCCACTTTTTCACCATACTTATCATCACAAAGCCTCAGAAGAAAAAAGAAGAAGAAGAAGAAGATTTCAACAATAAAATCACCGCAAGAGGAGAAGAAAGCTCCAAAATCTGCATTGAACACAGGTTGAGCTAAAATGACCAAAACGCGAGGCTATGCCTGCATGTAATGCAAGCTATGCCAGCGTAAATTCATTAGATACGAGGCTATGCCCACGTACAACGTGAGGCTAAATCAACGTAAAATTATTTAGTGCATGAAACTAATTTGAGACTAAACTAGCGTAAAGTCATTAGACGCGAGGCTAACTCGATACCAAACCAGCGTGCATGGTTATACTAGTGTGCGAGGCTAAACCAGCACACAAAACTCATTTAGAGTACAAAAGTGAACATAAATGTGAGGCTAAGGTTTAACCCCGCGTAGCCCACTACAAAAAAAGAGTAATATATTACTGCATGACGAACTCAATGGACAGTCAAACAAGTCCTATGCAGGGGGTGAGACCCACATCCAGCCAAATAGGGATACGTAATGAAGCCAGAATGCAAAATTATGCTTGCATACAATACGAGGCAAAGCCAGCGTAAAAAACACAAGGCTAATACCTGCGAACAATGCAAGACTATGTAAAGCAAAACCAACAAATGTACAAAAGCTCCAAAACGCGAGGCTAATTTGCAACCCCGCGTAAAACAGTTGAAACGTAAGGATAACATATACGCGAGACTATCTGGCAGCCCTCGTGATTTCCATTATCAGAAGAAGATGCTAAAACAAGGCTAACTTGCAGCCTGACATGAAATCTACAGTACACAAAACCAAGCCAGCGTGCATGATTAATACAGCGCGTGAGGCTAATCCTAAGTTTGAAGATGAATCTGAATGCGAGACTAAATTCTAGCCTTGCATAGTAAAAACCAAAAAAAAATGTAAAAGCTAAGTTTTAGGCTAGCGTGGAAGTGCTATAATATAAGGACAAGTCTCAACCTTGCACAGACTCATCAGAATGAAAGGCTAAGACCCAGTCCCGCATAATCTACCAAAAGATGGAAATGATTTGTTACCATATGATGAACTCTATGAAGAGCCAAATGAGGTTGACACAGGGGGTGAGATAACCAGATAAACTTGCATATAATGCGAGGCTAAACCCGAAGCAAGAACGCGAGGCTAAACTCCGCATATAATACGAGGCCAAGCCAGCATAAAGTTATTTAAACGTGAGACTATGCTCACGGCTAAAATGCGAAGCTAACTCTCAGCCTCGCATAAATATCGAAGAATAAGAAAGCGGTCAATTGAATTACAACAACCATTCAAATGTGGCCCACACAAGGGGTGAACCCCATACCAATAAGCCTTGTATGCAATGCAAAGCAAACTCTGCACACAATACAATGCCAAGCCAGTGTAAAGTAATCTAAACGCGAGGCTATACTCACGGCCAAAATGTGAAACTAACTCCCAGCCCCGCATAGACTTTAAGAAGCAGAAGGTTAAGGTCTGTGTCAAAGATTTAAGGCGCAAAGCCAACCAACAGCCTTGCATAATATCTGATGAAGAAGAAAGTGATCCATTGACTTACAATAGGCTCGTAACCAGTCAAATGTGGCCTACATAAGAGGTGAGACCCATGTCAAGTAAAATTTGCATACAAAACTAAACTCTGCATACAATGAGATGCTAAGCCAGTGTAAAGTCATCTAAATGCGAGGCTATGCCCATGTGGAGTGCTAAGTTATGCCCGCAACTAAAATCCAAAGCTAACTCAGTATGCGAGGCTAAACCTGTAGACAAGTCCAACCCCGGGTGTAACGCTAAGTCATACTAGTCCAGTCGCGAGGCTTTGCCAGCTTAAAATACGAAGCTTAGCCCGCGGATATAGGCTAAGCTTGTATCTTGAACGCACAGTAACAAATCAAGTTGTACCAAGCGCGCATCTTGAGAGTGCCTTCAACAAGAAAGTGTAAAAAATAACTTTCAAAGTAGGCGACTTGGTCCTAGCAGTCAGGAAACCAATGATCCGAACGCATAAGACTAAAGGTAAATTTCAGCCAAAGTGGGAGGGCTCATTTATAGTAAAGGCGGTCTACTCAAATGGAGCATACCGATTGATTAATCAACATGGTGACCGGATAATGATACCGATCAATGAAAAATTCCTAAAAAAAATAATATTCTTAAGTGAATAAAGTCATCCGACCTCCTCTTCAATACAACAAATAAAGAAATGTTGGCCGCCGCTGACGTGTAGCTTCGCACCCCAACTTGGGGCACAAAATAAAAATGGATCCTACGTTTCTACGACTATGGATAGAGAAAATGTTTGGCCTGTAAGTCCAAACGAAATCCTCGCTAACCCTATCATGTTAGGGTAAAAACATAAAATGCCCAGCGCCATCAAGGCAACGGGAAGAGAATAAATTTCTCGCCAATCCCGTCATGTTGGGGATAAAAGCATGAATTGCTCAACGCTATCAAGACAATGGGAAGAGAATAAATTTCTCACCAGCCCCGTCATGCTGGAGGTAAAAGCATGAATTGCCTAATGCCATCAAGGCAACGGGAAGAGTACAAGTTTCTCACCAACTCCATCATGTTGGGGGGTAAAAAAACATGATTTGTCCAATACTGTTAAGGTAACGGGAAGAGAACAAGTTTCTCGCCAACCCATCATGCTGGGGTAAAAGCATTATTTACCCAATACCATCGAGGTAACGGAAAAAGAACTAGTTTCTCGCCAACTCATCATGCTCTGGGTAAAAGCATGAACTGTCCAAAGCTGCTAAGGCAAAGGGAAGAGAAAAAGTTTGATATTCAAGCCCTAATGAAACCCTCGATAACTTACCAGGCTGAGGGGAATAGCATGACTAACTCAACTCAAACGGTAGTTGGTAAAAACAAATCAAACCCGTTGATAGTTGGGGGTTTGCTGAAAATTCCATGACAAATTTGTCACAACAGTATTCTTATCTGAACATAAAGATATATCACTGTCCAAAACTGCTAAGGAAAAGAGAAGAAGGAACGTTTGGCCTCTAAGCCCAAACAAAACCTCCGACAACTCACCACACTGAGGCGAGTAGTATGGCTAGCCCAACTCAAACGGTAGTTGGTAAAGGCTAATCAAATCCGTTGATAATTAAGAATTTGCTAAAAACACTAATCAGATCGATCCCCTGTCAAGTTAAGATTCACCTCTGACAGTAAAACTTTTCTCATTAATTTTCTCAGGCAAAACCAGTAAATCTCTAAAATATTTGTCACGTTAAAATTATACCTCTAACGCCAGAATACAAAATCGAATTATTTTTCTCCATGAGATCAAGTCCAATGAAATCCCTGTCAAGTTAAGATTTTATCTCTGACAGCAAGACTTTTCTCGTCACTTTTCTCTAGCAAAACCATTGACACTCCAAAATATTTGTCAAGTTAAGATATTATCTCTGACATCAAAATTCAAAATTGAATCAATTTTCTATATAAGATCAAATCCAACCAAATTCTCCTGTCAAGTTAAGTTTTCATTTCTGACAGAAAAGAAAATTCACATTTTATCAAGTCCAACGTTACAACCTCTGATGAACTTGTTTTTGATATCGTTAAGTTAAAAATTATCTCTGACATAAATCATCTCCCTATCAAGTTAACAGTTACCTCTGATAGTTAAATTCCAAGGCTAAATATGTTAACCGTCATCTCTGTTTAGTTAACTCATTCCTATCAAAACCAGATCCTTTGTATAAGTCGAGTTTTGAGACATGTTTAATGATACTTCTGTCTTTTCCTAATCCGTCATACTAGATGTCATTGAACGGTTATGATTCTAATGAGACGTTAACATCATACATCTGCTTGTCATCAAGTCAGCACGTTAACATCATATCTCTGTTTGTCATCAAGTCCGCACGTTAACAATATACTTCTGCTTGTCATCTAATGAGCACGTTAACATCATACCTCTGCTTGTCATCTAATGAGCACATTAGCATTATACCACTACTCATCTTCCATGAGTCACGTTAACAATTATCTCTGTCTATCAAATCCATCACATGTCTGTCATGCACTTAGACTCTAAACAAGACATCAAAACTATTTTTTTTTGTATGCAGACAATAAATTTTCTGAAACAAAGCTACAAGAAAAAGTCTGGCTGGGCCGCATATGTACAATAGTCCGCATCAAGAAAATTCACTAGAAGCAATATCTGATATATTGAAGAGGTTCAACAGTATATCTCCAACAACAAAACAGCTGGAAGATAGTAATTTCAGAATATGGTTCACAGTTTACCATAAAAGTCGCGTCACACAATGAAGACCACAAAGTCAAAATCAAAGAGTCTAAAGTATTTTGAAATTCGTTACAAATCAATACAGAGTTTCGAAAAATTTGGAGGGGGTTATGTAGAAACAAAAAAAAAAGAAAAAAATAGAAAAGAAAAAAATAGAGGGGAATTATCCCGCAGGGCCCACCCCCGGGAATTATTCCCGCAGGTGCCAACTCGCGGGAGGCCTCCCGCAGGTGCCACTCGCGGGAACACCCGCGGGAATAATTCCCGCGGGTGCCAACCCTCGGGAGCTCTCCCACGGAAGCTCTCTCGTGGGTCCCACCCGCGGGTTGCTCCCGCAATATTGCCTGCTCCCATACTTTGATTACTCAGTTTGACTTGGATTTTTAGGAATTAATTACGTAGATTTAATTGGGATTCGAAGGAACAATTTGAGTCGGATTTGAAGTCTCCTTAATCTATAAGAAAAGGGAGCGGATTTAAGAAAAAGGAGGATTCTTTTTGGAGCAGAGGATTTTTTCCAGAGTTCAAAAAGGGAGTTCCAGAGAAATCGATCTTCTTCCCAATCCAGATCAGATCGTCAATCGAGTACAGAAGCAAAACTCCACTGCTGCCAGACCCACAAAAATTTAAAAAGGGATTCAAAATCAATCTTTCCCCATTCTTGTAATCTCAGATTTTATTTTGTAATTTTTCTTTTATTACTGTATTCAAAATCAAATTAGCAATGTAAGGAATTCTACAATTTTTTTTGGGCGTACACTAGATTAGATTTATTTACTTTTATGAATAAAAATAGGATCTTTTTAACTAGAATTATGAGTAGCTGATTTAACTTAGTTCTAGGATGTAGATGAAACTAGAATCTACCATGTAGTTACTCTCTAATATTTTCTTCCTAATTAAAATAATAAAGACATAATTTTTCTATGAAAAGATATAAGAACTCGTAATTAATACTTTGATATGTTATACTTGAGTTAAGTTTCTTGATAGTCTATACTTAGTTAGGGTTTGAGGTTGTTGATTTTTATCTTTTTTTTCTCGAATTATCTAATGATCTAGTTTGCTTTTATGAAAAGTAGTTTTTTTGATGAGTTATACATGCACACTACTTGATATTTCATACTTAGAATAGTTTAAGTAAAGATTAAAACCAAAAGATCAAATTTTTATGACAGGAAAAAGATAATAGAAGTAATTCATGGTTTGAAACTAGTGGATTCTATATCCTAGGCTAATTAGCTCAACTCAACTTCAAATTAGAATCTTTGGTTAGTCCGTTAGAATAATAGGAATAGCGAGAATGTAAAAACAACTGAGATCTCTGTGGGAACGACTTGTACAACGCTATACCGATACTGTGCGCTTGTAGTTAAATTATCACATCAAGTTTTTGGCACAATTGCCGGGAATCGACGGTATTTTTCTTACTCTTTCTAACGTTTTACGGGTTAACAGTGTGTGTTGAGTGTGAAGGGACCTGAAAGTTTAGATACATGAAGAAAAAAAAGTACCAGAAAAGTCTCCGAAGTGCACTGCAAAAACTAGGGATTCAAACTCCTTGATTTTGCCACTAAATAGCAGTAATTACCGCTATTTAGCATCACTTTTTGAGACCCTCTATCCAATTTTCTATCTGATTCTATATTTTGGGTCTCTGATTTTGTAAAAAATACAAAAAAATTAAAAACAATTTCAATTTTTTTAATTTTTTCTTTTCCATCTCTTTCCCTCTCCACCTTTTTAAAAAAAAAAGAAAAAATTTTAACAAAAAATATTTTAAAATCAAACTGGTTGCCATCATTGTTGTGTCATAACGTATTATCAGTGTCCATGGATAGAATTTCGCTAGGAGTACGACATGATCAAATTCACACATATAATGAACCTATGAGCGCTTCCTATATACAAAATTACAATTATGAATAGATGAATCATTCTAGTTTTATATGCACAAGAGCCGTATCAAGAGAGTCCTTCATCTGATTCTTTCTTTATAGACTATTCATCTCCATATTTTAAATTCAATCATGAATAAGATATTCAGTTGAACATGTTAGGTGAAAAATTAAAAAGATTTGAAGCGGGGTATACATATCATGGAATCTATCTACAACACTTCATATCTGTCATCAAATATATATATGGATCCATTATAATATAGAAGGTTTGCTAAAATCATCCTCTCAAAATATACGTATAATTGAGGAATGTATAGAAGGTTTGCTAAAATCATCCTCTCAAAATTTATTCTCTCAAATTGCATCTTGTATGAAAATCTTTTCAAAACGATTTCTCATATTAAACCTTTTGGAGATCAACCATCTAATAATTTGAACATATCTTACTCCAACGAGCAACAACTTCAGTCTTTTTTTGAACTAGATATGATTCAAAATGAGTTAAATAATTTTGTGCATGATGAGTCTATATTTTAACATTGTGATCAACCTATTTTAAACCATTGTGAAAATAATTATGAAGAAATCGGTGATAATGAAAAAATTTTGCTTGGTGATTTGCCTCATGATGAACTTGCTAGTGACATATTATTTTTTGATTCTTTTGATGAAAATTATGAAAAAAAATTTGTGAAGAAGAATTTTTATTCCTTCACAATGATTTAACTAACGATAAGTCCACTAGCATGGCATTTTCTTTTGAGAATTTTGATGAAGGTTTGAAGAAAATTTGCATAATAAGGTCAAAACACTAGAAGAATGGAATGAACCACAAAAGTAAGAGGTCATGCTGCCTAATGATTTGAAAGACCGATCCAAAATCGAGCTCATAATTCTACAATACCAAAATGAGTATATTATTTCACATGTTGATAAGACCAAAATACTTACTGATATGAAAGATGCTCGTGGATGGAATATGGACGATGATAAAAGTACGCTTTCCAATCTTAAAATTTTACTATTGAATAAAAGAAATAAGGGCAGATATAAATTAAGAAAAATAAAAAATAAGATGGAAAGATTAAATGCAAAATTGATAAAAAAAACTAAGTTCATCCATATCAAAATATAAAATGACACACTATGAGAGTGGGAAGCGATCAAGAGGTCGTAATCGGTTTGAATTTTCTAGTAAATTTATAATATTTATATAACAATTTTCTTATTTATTTTACCACCCTTGGTTTGTATATGAAGGCATACATGAGTTTAGGTGTGGGGGAGTGGATTAGGAGATTTTTATTTTTATTTTCTAGTATTTTTATTTTATTTTAGGATTTTTATTTTATTTTTAGATTTTTGGGGTTTTTTATTTTATATTTTGGGTAGTTTTTAGGGTAACTAACTAAAAAAATAAAAAATAAAAAACTAATTTTTTTATATATTATTCAATAGATCAATCTAATTACAGATTAAAAGATAAATTTAGATTTGAAATTTGATAGGAGAGTAGATTGGATGATCCACTAAGATTTCTATGAAAAAGATTTAAATCCAGAAAATAAATACTGCAAACAATAATTTTAAGGTAAGTATACATATATTTTTCACTTCACAATATTTTATTAGATTAAGGACAAAGATGATAACGATTAAGTAAGTATTCTCTCTCTAAAAAAGAAAAAAAAGAAAAAAAGTGAGAATAAAAAAATGGGGTGCGCCGGTATTAAGGCAATAGCTTCAAGAGTGATAAAATAAAGTCGAGCACCTGGTATTTAGGCAATAACCTCAAAAGTAAAAAAAAGAGTATGATCCGAGTATCGGGTACTTTGCGCTTAAGCAAGCGTGAATATTCGCATAAAAGGTGAAATATTCTTAAAAAAAGAAAAGAAAGAAAAAAGAGAGAAAAAATTATTATAAGAGATGAGATGAATCATGAGTTAGAGTTGAAGTCCAAGGCCGAAGTAGAGTATCACATATGCACGTAGATGTATAGGAGCCAATGGATTATCTGTTAGTGGGTATTGAAATATAGGATTTAAATTTTTGATTAAAATGATAAGTGTATCTGATATGATACTTGATTTGAAAATTGATAATCTAAATGCGTTCTTGAGTTTGTAAATTAGTAAGATTAATTGAAGAAAATATAATTAAAAAAAGATTTTTCTTCTTGTTGTATAAATTTTTATTTTTCTTGATTTTTGGTTATTCTTATTTTTCTTTTCTTTATTCCTTAATCTAACTTCATCATGAATTTTGTAGGTATATTCACTGCAAACCCTCACGAGACAACACTCGTCTACTAGGGTAACCTAGGAGTTTAAAAGTTTGTTGCATGTGCTAAGTGCAATCGCGATTCCTGCGAAAGTGAGTTAAGATTTTTCGTTTTTTTTTTTTACGTTTAGGTTTTGCTCGAGAACTAGCAAAATATAGGTATGGGGGTGTGATCAGTGCCATATATTGCATATTAATAGCTTCCATATTATATATTTTTGTATTTAAATAATACTACTTGGAAAATTTTAGTTTGTTTTTCAGATAATCCTATTTCTACAAGGAGATAGTATAAAATCAGAGCCGGATTAGAAAATCAAGCCCGAAAAAGAGATAAAAGTGCGCAAACTATAATTCAGTGATGCTGCAGAGAGTCAAAATCCAATACAGTTAGAAAAATTAAGAGAACAAGACAAGAGACTCGTGCGGAAGAAAAATCATAAAAATTTCTCATATTATTGTAGCTATTTGGCTGCATTTTGCCACCATTTAGCTGCAAAAAGAGGGGCCCACAAGTTGATTTTTCTTCAGGAGCTTCGGCGTAATTTTATAGTTTTTTAATTGTATTAAAATTAGGGTTTGATTCTCTAAGACCTATTTATTGGCCGTATACTTGTAACTAGGTTGAATCCTGTAGTTTTGTACTCGATTTTTTTAATTAATCAAAATTAGGATTTGCTGAAGGGGTGACGACCACAATACCGACTCCAGAGGTAACCTTTGTTGTTCTTTAATTTTTCTTAGGTAATTATCCTTTAATTATTTTCTAGTATAGATTTATTTGCTTTATAGATTAGATTTATTTACTTTCATGAATAAAAATAGAATCTTTTAACTAGAATTATGAGTAGCTAATTTAGCTTAGCTCTAGCACGTAGATGAAACTAGAATCTACCATGTAGTTGCTCTCTTGTATTTTCTTCCTAATTAAAATAATGATTTTCTATGAAAAGATTAAAATGAAAGAACTCGTAAATTAATACTTTGATATGTTATATTTGAGTTAAGTTTCTTGATAGCCTACATTTAGTTAGGGTTTAGGGTTGCTGATTTTTATCTTCTTCATCGAATTATCTAATGATTTAGCTTGCTTTTATCAAAGTAGTTTTTTTGATGAGTTATACTTGCACACTACTTGATATCTCATACTTAGAATATTTTAAGTAAATATTAAAACTAAAATATCAAATTTTTATGATAAGAAGAAGATAATAGAAGTAATTCATCGTTGGAAACTAGTGGATTCTATATTCTAAGCTAATTAGATCAACTCAACTTCAAATTAGAATCTTTGGTTAGTATATTAGAATAATAGGAATAGCGAGAATGCAAAAACAACTAAGATCTCTGTGGGAATGACCTGTACAGCGCTACACCGATACTGTACGCTTACAAATAAATTATCACATTACTCGCTATCCACTTTGCAGATATCCACCGCACGATCACCATGCTCCATCGATCGGGAACAAGTTGTATAATCATAACTGTCTCTATACTTGAGCACTTATGATCACTTAACTTCTCCTCCGAGCACTCATGATTACTAAACCGTACTCTCTTGAACACTCACGATTACTACACCATGCTCTTCACCAAGCGCTCATAATTACTACACCGTGCTCCATCTCAGCCAAAACACCTGGACCTTCTGAGTACTCACAATCACTTATCATGTTTTGCACCATACAAAAGTGATCGATACATCGTACTCCACCTTGATCCAAAATTTATGACCAACTCTAGAGACATAGACGGTTATACATTACCATGTGATTCATCATGTCATGAAGTAATCATGTGATTCATCATGTCACGAAGTAATCATATCCATCACCGTAAAGTACCACGCCATACTTCATCATTGTACAATCAACCAACCATCGACTATCGATCATATCGATCCTTTGATCATCGTCGATCACTGCTAGTTTGCACAAAATTTGTTCCAAACAGTGGATTTTGCCCAATCTGCATCCACCACTGCATCCGAAATGCTGAAAAACATAGGATTCGACTCCTGGTTAGCTTAATCGGACACCGATTCTTCGATCCACACTCTGATCAACTAGCCATCGATCTGTGCCTCAGAATCCATCTCACTTATCAGCCACTCCTTTTGGTGCACGTTACTAGAGCCTCCGGTTGTGCACATCACCAGTTGTATCTGGCTATTTTTTCTTATTCTGTTGTATTTTGCCTTGATGCCTCTACCAATTTCCTTGTCGACTCGACATCAGATCTACTATCTCGTGATCTCGATTCCGAATCTATAACCATAGCTCTGATACCACTTGTTGGGGATTAAATCCCCATTGAGATTATAGAGACGAAGAAAATAATACAACAAAAGAAGAACATAAGAATTAGCGTGGTTCGGCCAAAAAAGTTCGACCTGCATTCATGGGAACAACGAGAGAAATGTCCACTATGAGAAAAATAGGTTATAAGAAGAGATCCAAATATCTCTTTACCTCTTGCATATCTCATAATAACATAATCATCTCTCTCAGTCAATTGCTCACCTCTCTCATATCACATACAAGAGATATATATAGTAATCCTATCCTAATCCTATTAGAATAGTACTATCACCATCTAATTGGTGTTCCAATCCAATTAGAACTCTGGTCTTCTAACCTAAGTCTAACTGAAACTCGTTATGATCCTTGATCACATCTGCATACTCAACGAATGCGAGAGGCAGAGAGATACTTGGATCTCTTCTTGTAACATATTTTTCTCATAGTGGATATTTCTCTCATTGCTTCTGTGGACGTAGGTCGAACTTGGTCGGCCGAACTGCATTAATTCTTATGTTCTTCTTATGTTGTATTGATTTCTTCCTCTCTTCGATCTCGATGGGGGATTCGATTCCCAATAAGTGGTATCAAAGATGGTCTGCAAGTATCACCGAAACATTGGGCATAACATCGAGGACTGCCACCAGCTGCAAATGGAGGTCGAGAACATCATCTGATGATGTCACCTTGAGAACTTTGTCAATAAAGAAAAGTCGAAGGGGTAGTTAGCTAGCCCTTTGCTGAAATTCCTATTTGATTCTTGTAACTCTGGTCTTCTAACCCAAGTCTAACTAATCCTTGATCACATCTAGATACTCAATGGATGCGAGACACAAACCCAACAATATGGGCTTCTGCAAAACTGGTGGGCATTTTGCCAAGTAAATGGGCATTCATCATATATGTAGGTGTTCGCCAATTATGCCGACATTTTGCTAAGTACTTGGACATTCATCGTATATGTGGCATTTTTCTGAGTGAGTTATCATACAAGAGTAATGCATTAATAATAGCACTTATTTAATACATAAGAAAATAGAGGGATATATTATTTGAAGAACCAAGTACCTATTGGGTGCAGAGCCGAAATGCTAAAAAACATCATTTACTCCTGGTACACAAACCGAGTACTTTATTTGATATATTGCCAAACGATTTAGTAGCTTCCATAACTTTATTAGGTCACACCTTACAGTATAACTTTCCTACTTTGCTGGATCAGCCCGACCATCCCCATCGACTAGGAATTTCGGCAAAGGGCTAGCTAACTATCCCTTTGACTTTTCTTTATTGACAAAGTTCTTATGGTGACATCATCGGATGATGTTCCCGATTTCCATTTGCAGCTATTGGCAGTCCTCGATGTTATGTCCAATGTTTCGGAGATACTTTAAGAACTGTGAGTAAGCCCTCTTATTAATAGACATTATGATCAATGGTGGTGGTCGAGAGAGAAATCCCTTTTTTCTTAAACAGGTTCATAATCTGGATATGAGGTGCATTCAGGGAGTAAATTTGCCAACATGGGCGTTCTCCTAGCAAGAATCATCATAACACTTTAGAGAGCTCCACCAGTGCTCTTTAGAGTTTTGGTCTACCGGTTCTTTCGCCCTTTTGGAGTCTCAATTTTTGTAAACAAGATCAGACTCCTCTTGTCCAATATATTTATGAAATACTCAAGGAGCTTAGATAATAAAGTGGGCTATCACTTCCTAATGGAGTTTTAGAGCCCACATACCTCACCCTACTAATAAGTGTAATAAGAACTATGTAAGAGGAGCACTCCTTATTCTGGAACGTTCTATATTAAAATGTTTCAAGCAAATTGCGGAGCGACTTGCTATGCACTTGCTCAACTCCGAGAAGGGATTCAACACTTCTCTTCGTGATTTTCTTGCAGTAAATTGTAGAATGAACTTGCAAAGCAACTGGCAAAAGAGCTGATGGATCCAAAAGAGAGCCTGTTATATGAACTCCTTACTTCCTTCCTCAAAGTCATGGAGAAGGTTGTGCAGAGGATATCGTATGCGACTCCTTGGAGTTGCATCGTGGTGCAAAAGTTGGTGACGTGGTTAGAGATGAATCTGACATGCCATCTTATGTTTGGATTTGGGTGTTAAAAGTTGAACTCCTTCTAAACTAGCTTTGACGAGAGACTCACGATGTTCGAATTCAGAGTTCAAATCTTCTTAAAGCCTCTTGTGAAGGGCTGAGGTTGGCTCCACATCTCTACTGTTTCTGGTTGCTTAGATTATTCGGGACATGGGTTGGTCCTTTCTGATGGTGGCAGATCCCCTTGATTATCTTAGGCCTCAAAAGAATTGGTTGGGTCCCTTATGCGTGGGAGAGTTAGTGCTTCTTCCCCTACTAATTTGTATAGTTGGGGTCTTTGCCAACATTGCGCTAAGGCATTGATGCATATTGGGCTAGTTCATGGAGCTCGTCGCTGGTGGCATGGGCTTTAGGTCCTCAGCATTGTGTGATGGGTTAATAATCTTCCCATCTTCCACCTAGAAAGGATCTTGTTGGCTCAACTGGCCCTTGGACAGTATATTGATTGGGAATACAAGATTGCTTCCCATAGACGATAACAAATGTTTGTGCTAAAATTTGTCTGCTAGAATTGCTCGAACAAGACTAGGCACAAACTTATTAATAAGGAAAGAGAAGTAGAGATAAGATGGAGGGAAAACATAGTGAAATAACGAGGTTTCAGTTAAAATAGATTTGGACCTAACATCCTTGAATGACAACCTTTTTTGTAAGTATTATATTGATGGAGATGATATTACAATTATTCAAAATGACTCTCTCTCTCTCTCTCTCTCTCATATTTTTCCGGTTATAGATTCCTCTATTGCTCTTGAATTCATCCCTTTTTTGTTAGATCGGGGGCATTTATAGTAGTGGACCTCTGAAGTAGAGGAATCATGGAAAATCTTAAAATTCTCTCTTTCCATGCATTCAAGTAGAAGAGATCTTGGTTTAGTTACTGTGACAATTTTGGTAAGTATTTGACTCTATCGAGGATACTGTTGCTTTTTTGATAAATCTTGGATTTATGGGCTTTCGTCATGGGCCTTAGTTGCACAAATTTATATGTCAACAATTATGAAACCAAAACTAATAGATTAAGGTTATAGCAAAGATACATTAAAACCAGATATTAGGATAGTATAGACACAATAAATAGGAGAAAAATACTAAAAAAGAGATCACATCAAAGAAAACAAAAATATATGTGATTTGGAACAAAGTGGTAGACCAACGAATCAAATCTTCAACTAATATGACAAATCAACTCTTCCACTAATATGATAATGGTTACAAGCTTGTGAACTCTTGTCTCTCACAAATTGGAACTCTCCCAAAACCGGTTCATAAATCTCTCCAAATTGTGCATCCTGTATTTTTAATGCAAAGTTATTTTTCTAGGATAAAACAACAAAAATTTATAACACTAAGTCCAAAACCAATTGTTCAAAAGAATCCCAATCGAATCCAATTTCCATTTACAATCATATGGCCTAATGCCTAATCCAATAGCTGCATGATATACTGCTAATTGGATTAGCATCACAAACTTAATTGAATTTGATTCAATGCATTAGAGTCCAACTAGAATTCTTCTTGTACATGAAACAATCTCTCCAATAGGTTGTGCTTGGTGTTAATTGCTTATATTTGAGTATAGTCCCATATCAGATAGGACAAAGAAAGTCTGTAAGTTTAAATACAAAGTTGGGGCCTTAACCTAATAGTCCAGCCCCAACTTTGTATTTAAATGTATAGACTTTTTTTGTCCTATCTATGTAGAGGTTGTCAAAGTTAAGTTCAGTTTAACTTTGGATTTGGTTTTCCATGTGTCTGTCAGTTAACTCTTTCTCCTTTCGCTTCAAATCCGGGTCAAATGTTTCCTTCAAATCCCGGTTAAATCTATGTAATTAATCCCTAAAAATCTGGGTCAAACCACATAACTGAACCACGGGAGTGGGCAACCCTGCAGGAGCAACCCACGAGTGGCACCCACGGGAGTAATCCATTTAGATTTTTTTTACGGGTCCACATAGCCCCCTCCAAAGTTTTTGAAATTTCGTATTGATTTATAACGAATTCGAAACACTTTGGACTCTTTTAATTTTGGCTCTGTAGTCTTCATTGTGTGGTGCAATTTTTATGGTGTACTGTGAACCATAATCTCAATTCACTATCTTTCAGCTATTTTGTTGTTGGAGGTATACTATTGAACCTCTTCGATGTATCAGAGATTGCTTCTAACAAATTTTCTTGATATTGGCTACTGTACTTGTGCGGCCCAGCTAGACTTTTATTTTAACTTTGCTTCATAAAATTTGTTGTCTGCATGCAAAAATATTTTTGATGTCTTGTTCAGAGGCTAAGTGTATGACATACATGTCTTATGGAAGATGGAAAATGAGCAGAAATATAATATTAACGCGTTCATTTGATGACAAGTAGAGGTATGATATTAATGTGCTTATAGGATGACAAGCAGATGTATAATATTAACGTGCTTAGAGGATCTTAATCGTTCAGTAACATCTAGTATGACGGATTAGGAAAAAACAGAGGTATCATTAAACATGTCTTAAAACTCGACTTATTCAGAAGATCTGGTCATAATAGGAAAGAGCTAACTAAACAGAGGTGACTGTTAACGTATTCAGTTTGGAATTGACTATCAAAGGTAACTGTTAACTTGATAGGGAGATGATTTTCGTTAGAGGTAATCTTTAACTTAACGATATCTAAAACAAGTTCATCAGAGGTTGTGATGTTGGACTTGATGAAGTGTAAGTTTTCTTTCCTGTCAGAGGTGAAAACTTAACGTGACAGAAGATTTGATCGGGGTGTCAGAGGTACGATTTTTATGTGACAAATTTCTTGAGTGTCAATGAATCTACTAGAAGAAAAGTGACGAGAGAAGTCTTACTGTCATAGGTGAAATCTTAACTTGATAGGGGATCGATCTGATTAGGTTTTTTAGCAAACCTCAGCTATCAACGAATTTGATTAGTCTTTACCAACTACCGTTTGAGTTGGGCTAGCCATACTATTCTCCTTAGCATGGTGAATTGTCGAGAATTTTGTTTGGACTTATATGCCAAACTTTTGCTCTTCTCTTTACTTTTGCTGTTTTGGGCGATGATGCATCTTTATAATTAGATAAAGATACTATCGTAATAGATTTGTCATGAGATTTTTAGCAAACTTCTAACTATCAATGGATTTGATTTGCCTTTACCAACTACCGTTTGAGTTGGGTTAGTCATATCATTCGCTTCAACATGATGAGTTATTGAGAATTTCGTTTGGGCTTATATGCCAAACTTTTCCTCTTCCCTTTACCTTAGTGGCTTAGAGCAGTTCATGATTTTAACCCCAGAATGATGGGTTGGTGAGAGAATTGGTTCTCTTCCCGTTACCTTGACGGTATTGGATATTTCATGCTTTTTTCCTTAGCATGATATGGTTAGCGAGAAATTTATTTTCTTCCCGTTACCTTGACAGTGTTGAATAGTTCATACTTTTACCTCCAGCATGATGGGTTGGCGAAAAATTTATTCTCTTCCCATTGCCTTGATGGCATTGGGCAATTCATGCTTTTACTCCCAGCATGATAGGGTTGGCGAGAATTTTATTTGTGCTTGCTTACCAAATTTTCCTCTATGTTCAGTCGTAGAGACGTAAGATTTGTTTTCATTTTGGACCCCCAATCGAGGTGTAGAACTGTGTGCTAGCGGCAAGTCAGTATTTCTTCATTTTTTGTAATGAAGAAGAGATCTGATGACTTTATTTCTTTAAGAATAATATTTCTTCAGGAATTTTTCATTAATTGGTATCATCATATGGTCACCGTATTGATTGATCAACCGATATGCTCTATTTAAATAGACTGTCTCACTACAAATGGGTTTTCCCCTTTTGGTTGGAATTTTCCTTCAGTCTTATGTGTCAGGATCATTGGTCGTCTGACTGCTAAAACTAAGTCGCCCACTTTGAAAGTTCGTTCTTTCACTTTCTTATTGAATGCTCGGAATATTCGTGCTTGATAGAGCTCTATTTGTTGCTGAGCTTTTAAGTGCTTTTCATCTAACGCTTCTAATTCTTGAAGTCGTTGATTATGTTTTTCTTCGGTGGTCATTCTCATAACTAATGCCACCTGGAGAGAAGGAATTTGAATTTCCAGAGGTAGCACGACCTCGCATCCATACACCAAAGAAAATGGTATGGATTTTGTTGGTATTCTTACCATTGTGCGATAAGCCCATAGACAAGCTCTCAATTTCTCATCCCAGTCACGCTGATTTGTGGTGACAAATTTCTATAAAAGCTTTACAATGGTTTTGTTTAACGCTTCTGCTTGGCCATTTGCAGTCGGATTGTATGGGGATGAATGGGGATGCAAATATATTCTGTATTCTGAACTTGTCGCAAAATTTAATATAGGCTTTGCTAGTAAATTGAGGGCTGTTATCGCTGATGATTCATTTAGGAACACCAAAATGATAGATGACGCGGTGTTTGATAAAGTTGGCCACATCGTTCTTTTTCACTTCTCTTAAAGGGATAGCTTCTGCCCATTTCCAGAAGTAATCGGTTAAAATTAGTATGAACCGATGTCCATGAGAGGAAGGTGGAGTGATGGGACCAATGATATCCATTCTCCATGTCTCGAATAGCCACGTAATCGTGGTTGGATGTAAGTGCTCTGCATGCTGATGTATATAGTTTGCATGCACCTGGTAGGCATGACATTTCTTTGCATATGCCATGGAGTCTGACATCATTGTTGGCCAATAGAAGCCCATTATTTTTATCCAGTCTCCTAATTTAGGTCCTGGTTAGTGAGCACCGCAGGCTCCATTATGTGCTTCTTTGAGTACCTCTTGTGCTTCTTGTTGCGATAGGCACCGAATTAAAACTCCACTTGGAGTTTTCCGATACAAGGTATTAAGCTCCGATTTATAATGGAACTTTTCTGCCTCTTTTTTCACTTTGGCAGCTTCCTTGGGACCTTAAAGTAGTATCCTGTCGAGTGTGAAGTCGACGAAGATGAATCGCCAGTCTCTGGATTCAAAGTTCATCCCTGATGTATGGACTTCATTCGCCTCAAGTATTTCTTCATGGCAAAGAAGCTCGCGACTTACAATCTCAAAGCTTTTGCTCGATTTAGCAGGGAGGGCTAATGTGGCTGTGAGGGAAGCCAAGGCATCAGCGTATACATTCTCGTGCCGTGGCATGTGGTCAATGTAAAACTTCTTGAAAGAGTTGGAAAGTTTGATTGTTGCCTCATAGTAAGGTACGAGATATTCATGCTTGACCTCGTACTCTCTTCTTACTTACTTTACTATGAGTTTGGAGTCTCTATAGGCCTCCAAACGTTGAATTTCCAGTTGTCGGGCAACTTGCAGTCCCGTTAATAATGCATTGTACTCAGACACATTGTTAGAATATGACTGAGTGAGTGAGTATCCTCGGGGGATTACATGATTCTGTAGGGATATTAAAACTACTCCCACTCCGGCGGAGTTTCTTCGAGCCACCCCATCAAAGAATAACGGTCAAACCGGTTCTTTGGAAATCATGTTGGCTTCAACCATTTCATCTGGAATATCCTCATAGAGTTTAGAGAATTCTGAGATAGGATGTTCTGCTAAGAAGTCGGCAATTGCTTGTCCCTTGATCGCCTTTTGCGGTATGAATTGCATATCATACTGCGATAGAAAGATCGACCAATTGGCTAAACTGCAATTGAGCGACTCAGGTTTGGTCATGAGTACTCTTAGGGGATTTACTCAAGAAATCATATGAATTGTTTGGCCTTCTAAGTAGTGTCGCATTTTCTGAACTGCGAATACCAGGGCCAAATACTCTTTCTCTACTAGAGTGTACTGATGCTCGGTGCCTACCATAGTCGACTAAGGTAGTAAATGGTTTGTTCGTGGCCTGAGTCATTGGTTTGGGCCAACAGAGCACCAAGTGAATGGTCCATCGTCCGAACATATATCAAGAATGGTTTTCCTGATACAGGGGCTACCAGCACCGGAGCTTTTGCGAGGTACTTTTTGAGGTCCTCAAAAACTCGTTGACAAGTTTCATCCCAACGAATGACATCCGTTTCTTTGTTAACTTGGTGAAGGGTTGCCATCATCCTAAGAAATTAGCAATAAATCTTCGAATGTATGCTAGCCTCTCTTCTAATCCCCGAAGTTCTTTGAGATTCTTTAGTGGCTGCATCTCTTGAATCGCTTTTACCTTTTCTAGGTCTAAATGGATGCCCTTGGATTTAACCACAAAACCAAGAAATTTGCCACTAGAGACACCATGAAAAGATTTAGTTGGATTCATTTTTAGTTGATATTTTCTCATAATGTTAAACACCGTTTTCAAATCTCGGAGATGATCGTCTTTATTGCGACTCTTGACGGCAAGGTCATCCATGTAGCACTCTATTATTTTTCGGAGATGTTATTAGAAAATTGTGCTCATAGCACGTTGATATGTTGCACTTGCATTCTTTAAACCGAATGGTATAACCTATAACAGTACACGCCCAATGGTGTTTCTGAAAGTAGTGTGTTTCTCATTTTCAGGGTACATTTTGATTTGATTGTACAAAGAGAATCCATCCATGAAAGGCATCATTTCGAACCTGCAGGTGTTGTCAATCATGACATCCGTTATCGGAAGCGGAAATTCGTCTTTGGGACATGCAACATTGAAATCTCGAAAATCAATACAAATTTAGATTTTTCCATTCTTCTTGGAAACTGGAACGATGTATGCTACCCAATCGGGATGTTGTTCTTCTCGGATGAAGCCAGATTGTATAAGCTTTTTCACTTCATTCTCAATCGATTCCATTAACTCTGGACGGAATCTTCTTTGTTGTTTCTTTACTGGCTTTGCATCTGGTTTAATATTAAGCCGATGCATTACAACTTGAGTATCGAAGCCTGGCATGTCCTCATAGTTCTAGGCAAAGACGTCTATGTATTTTTGAACGAGAGATATAAGATTATCTCTTTCATTAGAAGACAAACCCTCGCTTATAAATATAGGCTTAGGATTGCCCTTGCCACCCATATTTACTTGAGTCACCTTATCCTCGATAGGTGGCTCGCACTGTTCGAAGCGCATGTTCCATTGGGTATCAAGATGTTTAACTAAGGTTTCATTTTGGAGAGGAGTTAGTCAGTTCATCATTTTCATCTGGGTCGGGCTGACAGATGTCATGTTCACAGTCAGCTCCTTAGATAATACTCCCAGACTGATATCTGAATCCCAATCGAAATCTTCTGCATTTTGGCAAATCATGTCTTCGATATCTGAAGAATCGGGTGTTGTGATATATCCCAACCCCCAGCTAGTTTTGTGATAATAATCCGGCTCTTTTCCTTCGGGCATGAATGAGGGAAGTAAATTTCGATGTCCCTTGATGAAATTTAATCCGGGTTTATGGATGAAGTCGTATTCCATTTTCTCTATCATTCAGAATGACTTTAATCCATAATGATAGAATTGATGGGCTTCTTGAGCTTCATCTTCACTATTATTGGATGGGATTACTTGTGGTTGAACTCTTCCGAAAATACTAGGTTTTTGATCGGTCGACGAGCAGGTACTTTGAACACCGCCCCATCTGCATTTTCGATACTTGATTGTAGCATCATTGATGACCTAATTGGTAGGTGTATGGTTGCTAAAGTCTCAAATTTTGAGAGACTATCCGCATCCATACTAGTAACCGAAGGTACATAATCTGTAGCAACACCAGACAAGTAGGCAAATTCTAGATTTTTATTTATTTTCCACTCTCTTGCATCATCGGCGGTGTCATTTACATCTAAGTCTTCAAGACTGATTACAAATGGTTCAAACCCTTCTTTGGCGACAAACGCTTCAAACTTAGTGTCAGCCCCATTCCCACTATCATACCCATCATGTAGTGGTGGATCGATCTCAGCACTCTTAGTATATAAGAGGGCGTCTATAAAGTTGTTTTCAACCCCCTTAAATGGTTGCTTGTCAGCAATTAGGGGTGCACTTCTCCATCTTCAACCATGTATTTCATACATTACTATAGAGTGGACGGGACAATCATGTTAGCATGAATCCATGGTCGCCCTAGAAGAAAATTGTAAGAAGTGTGTGCTTCAATCACATAGCAGGTCACTTCGCTTTTGAGATATTCGATTTGGCATCTGAGTCTGATCTTTCCCAGAGGATGACTACCATTGGAGTTGAAGCCAAAGATGGTAGTATTAGTTGAAGTCAATTTGTGGGAAGAGATCCCGAGGAATTGCATAAGCCTTCGCGGCATAATGCTCAGGGCAGACCCCAGATCAATCTGAACACGACCCACTTCTATTGAGCCAATATACCCTATATAGTATAGAGGCCTATTGTGCTTGATGTTCTTTAACTGCATGTCCTCTAACATGAAAGTAATGTAAGGGGCACGCCTCGACACTAAGTTGCAGTGCGGGCCTACCTCCTCAACCTCTTCTGAGAGATGGGTCAGGAAAGCTTTAGAATCTGCTAGAGCTTCCCTTAGTGCATCTCATATAGACTTAGTTAAGCGCAATAACTCATATAGAGTTATTCTTACCGGTATATTCACCAGCTGCGCCATAACATCAAATTGAAAAGAAGAGCTTTGCTCTTCGGGAGCATCCTTCCGTAGAGCCTGGTTGTATCTGACCTCCTTCTATTTTCCTCTGTCAGAAGTCTGCTTAGTGGTTCTCTCATTGGCTTCCTCTGTTAATTTAGAGGGGCCGACTTCTACGTTTGCATAGTCCTTCAGATATTGTCTTCCAGACCTCGTGCCTGAAAGGGGTGCAGTTTCATGCTCTACTGCTAGGGCGGTCGTTTTTGTTTCAGAATCTGTTAACGGAGTTGCGACATCTAAATACTTCTCAATTACTGCGGAGATAGTATTACACATGCGTTGTCTTCCTCTTGCTTTGGCCTTCTTTTTAGGTGCCACTGTTGTCCATTGTTCATTCTTGAGAAGGTCCGAATGCACCCAAAGGACCTCTTGCCTCTCTATTGTAAAGGGGATTAACCCTTTCTTTTGCTCCTTATGGGGGTCTAAATTAACCATCCTGAGCTCACTTTTTGGAATAGGCGTGAGCCCAAGTGGTACCTCTAGACCACCCACTTTAAAGGTAGCCGAGTTAGCTGTAACTTTTTTCTATTCAGCTTTGAGCTGAACTGCTCCAGCATCAATCAATACTCGAATCTTATCTTTTAGAATAAAATAATTTTTTAATAGGGTGACTTATGATCTAGTGATATAAACAGTAGTTCAGATTGTTAGTCTTCCTAACTTCTTCAGGCCTCTTGCTCTCCGGCAACCTGAGCATATTGCACTTGATGAGCAAATTAAACATGGTAACAGTATGTTCATCCTTAAATGAATACTGTTTCTGAAATTTGGATGGTCTCGCTGTATTGCTGGCACTTCTTTTGGCTTTGGCATATTTTCCACCGCCATTATATCCTTCTTTTTGGAACGGGAGAAATGGGATGGAGCTTTATTTGTAGTGCCTCTTCTCGCGGATTGCTGCTCTTCGAGGTGTCGAAGTATGTCTTTGGCCTATTCACCCTGCTTGAGCAAGTCTTTCAAGATTTGGATTCAACTGAACCTATTTTGACCAGAATATCGGTCAGTAAGATGTGTCTGAAAATTTCAACAAGAGTTTCCTGCATCATGCCATGTGGACATCGCACGGAAAGTTCTTAGAACCGCTTGATGAAGTCTTTCACCGTTTTGCCTTCTCCTTGCTTTACTGCTAGTAAGGATGGCACAGAGACCTCAGTATCATCTTCAATGAATCGAGCTAAGAACTCATGTTCTACATCAGCCCACGCTTTAATTATCCCCTAGGGTAGTTGCATGAACCAAGTAAATGCGGATCCTTATAAGGTACTCTCAAATATCTTAGTCAAAGTTGGATCATTCCCCATTAGGTGTCCTGTCTGCGACAGGAAGTAGAAGATGTGTTGTTGTGGCGAGCCTTTACCATCGAACGACTGAACATTCAATGGTTTATAGTTTGCCGGGTAGGGCATAGTTTCCCATTCTATGGGATATGGGTGCACCATCCCAACTTCTTGTATCTTTTTGCGATGAAGAAATTGCTTGCAGCTGGTTCTCCATCTTTTCTATCTTCTCTACATGAGGGTTGATGATAACTTTCACCTTCTCTTTCTCTTCTGAGTGAGGAGGTGGTTCCTCATGCTCGTCTTCGCTCTCTTCATCTACATTAACAGGTTGTTTTCCTTCCTGTCGATTGGAAGAGAATGACGAGGATTACCCTTCTTTGTTAGATCCAATAACTCGGTTATGAATCATTTCATTTCTTCCATGATCTCCTCTTGATATTTGAAATGTTGTTCTTGTCTCTCAAGTCTCCTAGAGACTTCTTCTGGAAGGTCGGCCATGTTCACTGCGGCCTTCAACTCTTTATTTGACTTCGAAGATGAAGACATAATGGCACAATGTCTGTCTTCCTCTTCATTGGATTCTCTAGCCAACCATTTATAGTCTAATAGTATGGCGACTTCTCTCCGACCCGCTTGCGCTGATACACACCCTGTTCCTCAACAAACACTCCTTTTAATCCTGGAGTGAATTCTTAATCCGAAGAATCGCTCTCAGCAACTTCTTTGCCCTTGCTAACCATATGGGATGAGGTAGCAGACAAATCAGCTCCAGAGTATATCTTCTTTACTGTCCGTCTTCTTTCCAGTTTGGTAATCCGATCAAGAACTGACGACTTTGATTTACAATCACAGTTGGATAAAACAGCTGAAATCAACCCTTCACATTGACATTGAGGAGTGAGTTGGAGGATGCTCCTCTTCTGAGTGAGATAGTCTCTTAAGTCAAGAGACTTATTTTCATTCATATTTGCAATTTGATGCATTTTTCGTCATAAGTTACGTTCATAATACTGTTTAGTTTGCAGGATCTTAGGGCTAAGCACCTTTTCAGCATTAGAACAACCTCCAATTCCTTTATGGAGTCTTCTGGAGTGCGTACTGGCTTGTGCAGTTGCACGGGCCCTGCACACCTCTAAATTATGCTTCTGAAGGTGTTGATGAGTCTTATCCGGAGCATATTCATCATTTGAAGAAGATTTCGAAGATATGCGCATGAGCACGTCTTTGTATGTTTCTGTGGATAAGACAAAGGGAACGCCTAACAGCGTGACCAAAAAGGTAGGTGTGTGTTATGACTCCATGCACGTGAGCCTAAAGTCGCATGGGGAAGCATAGGCGGTTGCTGTACTGAGGAATCTGGTGCGTGCAAGAGAGCGCGCCAGTCTTTATGTGTGTGTACATCCATAGGGTAACTCTCACGGGATTGCACCTGCGGGATGCAACACGCAGATTGTACCTGCGGGGTGCAACCCGCGGGTTGCACCGGCGAGATGCACCCACGGGATGCCCCGGGGATGCACCCGCAGGATGCAACCGCAGGTTGCACTCGCGGGATGCAACCGCAGGGTGCACCCGAATGGTTACGCTCCCTTTCTCCATATTGCCACCGTGCAATCTGCGGGCAGGATTTTTTCTGACAGTGATTTTTTACAAATCGCCTCTTTTGCAATGTCGAAGCGTGCCTATTGGGCCTTGCGTCTTCTCCGACTGTCTTGATTTCTTTTTTGCGATCGTGTTAAAGTCAAATCTGACTTAGGAATAGGCGATGACGTCATATCCTTTCTTAGAGGCGATGACACCTTATTTTTGTTGACAGACGATGATATTTTGTCAGTTTTCATGGGCGATAACGCCTCATAAATTTTAACAAGCGATGACGACTTTTTAATTTTTATGGGCGATGATACCTCACATATTTTGACAGGCGATGATGCCTTGTCGAGTTTAGTAGGCGATGATGCCTTACCTTTTCTGATCGTTACTCGACAATGACGTCTGGGCTCCGAATTAGAGGAGTTCGAAAGGAGAAATTCCTCATACCTCTGTTGGTCGACTTCGACGACCAAAGTTTCAACCATCGATTCGACAGATTTCCAGTTAGATTGCACCACCAAATTCCATATTGTGAACAGAGAGGCTCCCACTTTGGTCGACAATTCGTGTTAGCCCAAAAAATTGAATTTTCCTTCCATTACAAGTTTACTTTGAATTACAATAACAAAAAGAAAAATTACAAAATAGATCGAGATTATAGGAACAAGGATCGATTAATTTCGATTCTCCTTTTTTAATTGTGAGTTCTGGTAGCGGTGGAGCCCCGTTGACGCACTCCGTTGATGGTACGATCTAGGTTGGGAAGACGAAAATCTCTCTGGAACTCCTCTGTTGAACTTCATAAGAAAACGGTTTCTACTTTCTTTGGACTTTTTCTCTTTTTTATGAAAATATTTCCTTTTTCTGAACTCTGCCCTCATTTTTATAGATGGAGGAGTAATCATTCACTTCAAATCCAGGTCAAATCTTTCCTTCAAATCTCGGTCAAATCTACGTAATTAATTCCTAAAAATCTGGGTTAAACCACGTAACCAAAGCATGGGAGTGGGCAACCCTATGGGAGCAACCCGCGGGTGGCATCCACGGGAGAAACCCGTTTAGATTTTTTTTTTTTACGTGTCTACAGTTTCCAACAATTGGTATCAATAATCTAGGTTATGGTCGGGGTTCGGACCAACTTGTCGTCGGGTTGTTTAGTTTTCTATGACAAATATATCCAATTAGGAAAACTGAAAATACATGAGAGAGAGCTAGAACAATAAAAATAGAGGGTATTAATGGATTAATAATTCAGAACACTCCTGAGTGTTTTGGAGTGTTCTTAGAACATGCCAAAACACTTGTCGGTGTTCTTAGAACACGCCAAAACACTTGTAAAAAAAACTCATAAAAAAGTATTTTTATGAACACTTCATAACGCATCCCTCCAAAACACTCCAAACTAATCTCCCAAGCATAGCCATAGTAGAAATAAAAATTAAAAACATATAATCCAAAATTATTTTTTACTGTGCATTCAAAGTTAGGATATATAAAATATTCTCAATTAAGAAATAAATTATTATGTTAAGAAGGAATTGGATATGAAAATAAACCACCAGAGAAAAATAGTTACAATTTTTTTTCCAAATTAAAAAACTGATGAAAGGCAAGTCCAACCCATTCCAAATTATATTGGACCCAGGCCAGATTCCATCCAATTCCCGATCCTTTATCCAATACACATATTTTTCTTCTCCCTTGGATGGACAGAATCAGATAAAATTGAATCAAAACCATGACTTAACTTTTATCCGCCATCCCAAGAAACAAACAAAAATTATATACTCTGTGCTCCCTAAAATATAAAACAAGACATTACAAACAACGACACCTAAGCAAAAAAAGTAAAGACCATAGGATCGGCCATCGGAAACTACTGAAAGTGCCAAGAAGTCCTGTATACAGTGGTGTCGTCCTTCTCACGAGTTTTCAATTTCAACTCTCGGGACTTAATTTAGATAGAATTGCAAAAATATGTATTGGTGAGTTTGACTAAAAAAAAAACATTAGAATTTACCAAAAACCCCAGTTTAATCACATCATGAGTTGTAGCAATATCAACAATAAATTCAAATGACAAATACATTCAACAGAGCCAAACACATGCTCTTTGTTATCTAAAATATGATGATGCAATGAGAGGTTTTAGAGGCTTTATACATAGCCATCTATTAGAGTACCAAGAAAGCTGTGAGATTAACCTAATAAAATGACACCTGCATTTAAGAAAGCTATTTATGGTAGGTGGTTATCCTATCACCATCATTGAAATAATCCAATTAGAAATTAATAGAACTTAGTCATCAATTTGTAAGAACCACGAGAGAGTCACGGTGAAACGATATAGAAATCATGTGTATGTGCAGCAGAGAGGTATTATTTGTAATTATTTGAGGTGTTACTTACAATTATTTAGCTTTGATTTGCTGGAAAACAACTAAACTAGCTGTTACATGCTTTGGCGCAGAGAGAGAATTAATTTTGTGTAAGAGAATCGTGAATTTGTGAAGAAGATAGATTTATATAAATGAATGGCAAAATTGTAAAATTTGTTAACTTATTCATTAGGCCAAGCTTCTTCTTAAGACAACTAAACAGGTCATGCCACCTTAATCAAAATGCTGCCACATCAAACCGATATAAAATTATTGGGGAGAAAATAATGTAATGTTTGGTTAAGTTTAATAAATTTAATTAACTTAATACTTTAATAATTCGATTCTGGGTAACATTCTTTAAGAATTACCAAATTAATAAAGAGCGAAAAAAAAGGGAGAAGTGTTAGAAAATGTTATGTATATTTTTATGAGATCTAGAATGGAAAATAGGGAATACCGACAATTTAATTTAATATTCGGTATTTAACTGATTTATTGGGCTTCTTCAGAAAATTCTGAGAAATTTTTCATAAATTATAAATATTAGAAAAATAATAATCTCGAAAACGGAATTTCATTTATACTTATAGAATTCAAATTAGGGTAACTAGAAGTTGTTTTGGTGTTTGATTTGACTCTGGCAACTCTAATTTAGTACTTTCGATTCAAGGAGGCTGATATAGAAAATACAAGATGGAGTAAATATATCATGTAACACTATTAATACTCGGGGGCCCCATACGTTGATGCGTTCAGCGTAGAGTGTACTAACTCGGGGAGTTGGTTAGTTAAAAGTATTACAGAATAAGCTGGTTGGTTAGAAGTATTACAGAATATGTAGATTATGTCCGGCTGTGGTGTGCAAGCTCCTAGTCATCGATATTCATGGATTTGATGCGATTTTGAAATGGATTGGCTTAGTACTTTCCATGTAGTGATTAATTGTCGAAAGAGGAGTATAGTCTTTAGAACTCCGAATCATCCGGAGTTCTAAGTTTTACAGAGGCTGCAAACATGTGGAGCCAGTAGAGTTCAGAGCCCATTCTATTACGGGAGTATGGACATCTATGGATGTAGTTCCATCAAATATTCTGGTGATGTCGATTTAATGGATGTTTCAGAAGAGTCTTTCAGTTGACTGCCAGTCAAAGTATTAGAGTTTTCTATCGACAGTATTTCAGGTACTATGCATGCCCATTTTTAAGACACCATATTGAATAATGAGTTAATTACAGTCAAACATCCTGTAATATGGAGGGTTTGTAACTTAATACTTCTTAAATTTGAAACTCTCATAAAATTCCCTAGTCATCCTAACAGCATGAACTGAACATGAGTGAATGGGGCACGTGATGTGAACGCGTTATAAAAAGTCTAAAATGCCCCCAAGGAAGATGAAAAAGGAGAACTGCGTCCCCAAATTGCCGAGACCGAGACCTCTGGGCACGCCACCACTCTCTCCCTTAATCCCCTCCTCCCTCTTCATCCCGCTCCACTCCCTCTCTCTCACTCTCTCTCTCTCTCTCTCTCGCGGGTAGAGAAGCAGCGCGACTCTAGAGCACAGGGCAGCGAAGCACCCTCTACATCCCGCTCCACTCCCTCCCCCCCTCTCTCTCTCTCTCTCTCGGGCAGAGAAGTAGTGGTGACTCTAGGGCATAGGGCAGCGAAGCAAAGTTTCGGGCACAGGGCAGCGAAGCAAAGCGACTCCAGGGCAAGACTCACTCTCTCGCAGTCGATTCCTCTGTCTCACGGTAGGGCAAGACTCTAGAGCAGAGAAGAAGCAATAACAAGGGCGGGGCTTGAAGTACCTGTAAGTATTTATATAGACGCAAAACTGTTATCCTTATAGATTATTGCTGACAAATTTGTGTGTGATGACATGTTTACTGTCGGCGTTAAATTTATGGATTTTTATTGGACCGAATGGCATGGTGGAGGGGGACCATCAACTGTGTTGTGTGAAATGTGGAGGGGATTTTTTTCCATTTTAGAGTGGTGAGCACATGTGGAAATTTTAGGGTTTTTTAGATTTGTCTGGATAAGGTCCCACTAGTTGGAATGCAAAATTTAGGGTTGACTCTCCCATGTAGAATCTTAGGGTTTTGTTTGAACAAAGCAGCAAATCATATATTTTTGCATAGAAAAATCACAAGAACAAAATTTTGTATTAGTGTTGAAACTTAGTCTTAATCTTGATTAATTAGTTTATAGTTGTTGTTTTAGATTTTAATTGTTTATTTATCTTGATGTGTGTTTGTTATGTTATATGCAGTAGAGTTATGGCAAGTACTGTATTTGACCTATATATTCACTATGGGGGCAAATTTGTTAATAGTGGCATAATAGAGTATCAAGGGGGTACAGTGGATGTGGTTAAGAATATTGATGAAGATTTCTTTGGGTGGTTTGATTTGGAGGATATTCTTAGAAAATTGCAATATGGGGGGCTCTTATTGCATTATAAAGTCCCAAACCTACACCAAAATGATAGATGGAAAGTCCTTGACAGTGATAGTGGTGTTTTGGAACTTATTAGGGTGCAACGACCTTCTTGAGATATCCACATATACGTGGAGCATTTAGTTGATGAGGCAATTGTAGCGGATGCCCCCAATAATGAAACTAACAAAGATGTTGAGAATGATATTGAGAATAGTACAACAGATGGTAAGTAGATTGAAGAAGAGGGCGATAATATGAGTACCGGTGACACCTCAAAGAGCGACAGCTTTGTTAGTTTATTTGGGGACTCAGATAAAAAAAATTGACAGATGATGAAGCATACAAGGGTGACATAGGGGCTGAAAATAAGGCTGCAAGTAATTTTCCTCTACTCTGTAGAGCCCTTAAATTTAGTTGTAACTTTATATGCATATTAAACTTGACAATTTTTTTTGTTTATGTGTTTCAGATACAGACAATAATTTTGGTACCGAAGAAGGATATAATGATTCAGAGGCTACTGATAGCCACCAGTTAAGGAGCGCATCTGATTCGTCTAATAATGAACATCATACATAGAAGTGTATCCGCTATTCAGAATTTGACATTGAGAGAAACATGCACCACCCTCAACTATCTGCTGGATTGGAATTTTCCAATCCAGTTGAGTTTCGGAAGGCCCTCAGATACGATTCTCTTAATAAAGGGTACACATACAAGTATGTAAAAAATGAGAGGACACAGTCCATTCGGCGGAGAAGAGAATGACACAGTCCATTCGGCAAAAATATGGAAAGATGAGATGCGTAGTATGCAAGGGGTTAGGCCATAAGCAAGGGCATGCATAAATGCACGGAGTGATGGAATTGATAAGATGAATGCACAGACTGAACAAACAGGCCAATCACAAAACAAAACACATGTGGCTGATATATGGGGCGCGGGTGACATAGGGCTAGGAATTCAATGGGATGACCCCTCAGAAATTCAACGAGCAGATGAGGAGTCTTGTAGGAAGAGAGCATGAAAGCCCGCTACGAAGATTCTAGTTTCAAGAAAGGGAAAGTCATGGAAAGCAGGAAATGAAGACAACGAAAGAGCAAGAGAATAGAGAGCAAGCACAAAGTCAAACTCAATTAGTGCCAGATCACCGAGACAAACAGGGAGCTCCTAACCAAAGAGGTACGACACATGGTGCAGCTTCAAGAGTAAGACCAAAAACAAAGCTTGCTTTTCTTTTAGGAACAGGCAGGGATTTGGATGGAACAACAGTTGTTCCTCCTAGAAGTGGAATCACAATTGGAGTAGCGGACGATGCGGGACGGTTTGTACACCGGGTAAGTAGAGCAACAATTATCTTATACTCTTTAAAGAACCTCAATCATATCTCCTATTGTCATTGCAGAGATGTTAAAGTTCGAGGCAGGGCGTGAAAAAAAATTAATGCATGGGGATGGAAAATTTTATTAACTAACGGCAAAAAAGAAGTAATGCATTAATTTTCTTACAAGTTGATATTTTTATTTTACTTTTCTGACATTATGATTTTTCATGCAGGTTGACATATTAACAAAACCAATGCAGATGCAGTGAACTTTTGGACATGTGTTGTCAATGTAGTGAACTTTTGTAGTGGATTTTTGGACTTTAGTTGATTTTATGTATATGAGATATAATGCACGATTAATGAAAGGAATATTGGATGCTCTTGTGAATCTCTTGTATTGATATTTTATTGTTGCTATGCAAATAATATCTGATATTTTATTGTTGATTTGCAAATGATATCTGTCTTTGAATAAAGGGGAATAGATTGAATACCTGTCTTTGGATATTTTATTGTTGATTTGCAAATGATACCTGCCATTGAACATCTTGTGTTGATATAATTATTGTTGATTTGTAAATGATACCTGATATTTTATTGTTGATTTGCAAATGATATATGTTACCAATGATACCTGTCTTTGCCCTTGGATACTTGATATTATGTGCACAAGTTGCAACAAAAAGCAGCAGCAACAACTGCTGTGCTTGCTGAGCAGCAACTGCAGCAGCCGTTGTGCTTGCTGCTATAGCTGCTACTCAACAACAGAGAGCAACAGTATTTGCTAGGTCTTAGTTTGCTATCTGGGAGCTTATCAGTGTAGTAAATATATCATCATTATTGCCAAACATCTGCAAACTTTTAACTCAAGGAGAGTACTTATTCTAACATTATTTGAACATAGATATTGGTGAAATTTTATTTCACAAGCACAATAAAAGCTTCATTTGGCTAGAAGCATAAGATAAGAAAACCCAACCAATAACCAATCAACAAGCTTCTCTCGTGAACCGTTTTGTTCTAAGTCTCTAACGTTCGGCTCCCCTCAAAATTAACTCCTCCATACATATCTATGAGTATATTCAAAGCCTTTTTTGCATACGGGAGGTGCTCCTTCTTTGTCGAACCATACCCAATCATTGCACATTCGGAACGGGCATGACCCAAAAATCCAACAAGAATTCTTCACTGTCTATGAGGTCTTCACCTTCATCTTGACACCACATTTGCACTTTGGAATCTCTATTTCAAGTGTTCGAGCCAACATTGCTTCTATAATCTTCCTATCTATAGATCGAGTTTTTTGTGATGATGAAGAAGAGGATAAACTCGACGCCATCCTCAATCAAACTTGAAACTAAAAGACAAAAGCATTGAACAATCAAAGAGCAACATTAGTAAGGAAAATCAAGCACAAAAAACCTAAAAAATAGAGTCACATACTCAAATCTTAAGGTTATTTGTGTTCTCAGGTTGAAGGAGAAGAGGGGGATGAGATGAAGAGAGGGGGCGGGATTAAAGAGGGAGTGGGGGTGTGAGTGACTGAGAAAGAGAGGGGAGGGGAGAGGGAGAGAGTGGGGGAGAGGGGGAGGGAGAGAGGGGGGGGGGGGGAGAGAGAGAGAGAGAGAGAGAGAGAGAGAGAGACGGAAAAGAGAGAGGGGGTGTGCTGTCTTAAAGATAGAGGTGAGAGTAAAATAGATATTAGAGAAAGGGAGTGCATTTTAGTATAAAATAAAAGTGATAATAACTAACTGCTCATTAACAGGGATAACAGTTAAGGGGGATTTTTGAGAATTTCAAAATTCAGGGGTGTTAACTTACAAATCCACAATACTACATGGGGTCTGACTGTAATTAACTCTAGAGTAAATCTTGCAGAGTTTGAATAAGTAAAGAATCAGGTGCATGACTTATAGACTCATTGTTTCATTAAACCGAATATTTCGCCTTGGGGTGTACTAGTGCTTTTGACATGGAAGAAGGATAGAGGTAAGAGATTCTGTATTGCTTACCTAGAATTGAATCGTTACATTCACGAATTGGTACCCATACCAAGGATTAATGATATGTTTGATCAACTTAGTGGAGCTAGATTGTTCTCAAAATTGAACCTTAAGTCGGGATGTTATCAAGTGAAAGTGAAACAATCAAATATTCCTAAAATGATTCTCATAACCCGATATGGATGTAATGAATCCGTAGTGATGCCATATGGAGTGATGAACTCACCTTATCTTTATCTTTATGAACTTGATGAATCAAGTTTTCTGTCCCGTACCTTGATGAGTTAATAGGGGTCATCATTGAAATTTGTAGTGGTCTTCAAAAGATCATGCTAAGCAATTTTTTTTATAGTCAACCTCCTATACATATATAATTTTTGTAATATTACTCAATTTTAGTCTCCATTGAGAGTCGAATTAAGAACTTTTCGCAAATTAGAAAATAGTGATACCCCATGAGCATAATTTTGGAAACTTTGAGGAATAATATTGACATATCAAATAACGAATAAATTTTGACCAATTAATAGTTGCAAAACACATGACCAACTTTTATCCCTGTTTCAAAAAACAAAAAAAAATTATTTACCCTGTGCTCATTAAAGTATAAAACAAGGCATTATGGACAACGACCCCAAAGAAAAATAAAATAAAATGAAAAACGGTTAATTACAGTCAGACTCCTTATATTATGGGGGTCTTTAACTTAACACCTCTAAAATTTGAAACTCTCAAAAAATCCCCTGGGTATCCTAACGGAGTGAACTGGACATTAGTGAGTGGGTCACATGATTTGCACGTGCATTGAAAAGACTAAAATACCCTCAAGAATCGCAAAAAGAGAAACTTGTCTCAGGCAAAGATAGATCATAGAGGGATTGTTCTCGGGCGAAGCTAGGGCATAGAGGGAGTGTTCTTAGGCCAAACTAGGGCATAGAGTGGGCGAATGCGGCAAGTTCTATCTCTCGAAGGCGATTGTCGGCATAGAGGGAGTGTTCTTGGGCGAAACTAGGGCAAGCTCTATCTCTCGCCAGCGATTGTGGGCGTTTTCTCTCTCTTGCAGGCAAAGAGTTGTTCTCGAGTGGAAAGCAGAGTGGGCGACTTGATCTCGGGCAAAGCTAGGGCACAGACTTGTTTTGGGCACAGACTTGTTCTTGGGTGACCTGGTCTCGGCAAGATTCAGATAGAGAAGAAGCAATAACAAGGGCGAGGTGAGCTCAAAACGGGTAAGCATTTATATAGATGCAAAGTTGTTATCTTAATAGATTATTTTACCGACAAATTTGTATGGTGATGACGTGTTACTGTCAGCGTGATTTTTGTGGATTTTTTGTGGACCGAATGTGTTGGGCATAGTAGAGGGGGGACCATAAACAGTGTTGGGTAAGCTTTGGAGGAGAATTTTTTGAATTTGTAGAGTGTTGGGCATGTGTGGGAATTTTAGCATTTTTTAGATTTGTTCGGACAGTGACAGTGGTTTAATTAGTTTATACTTGATTAATTAGTTTATAGTTGATTAATCACAGTAGCAAAATTTTAGTTTATGGTTGATTAATTAGCTTAGTCTTAATCTTAGTTTATAGTTGATAAAGATGAAGGTCAAAATTTTAGTTTATAGTTGATTATTAACATTAGAGAAAGCACAGTAACAAAATTTTAGTCTTAATCTTGATTAATTATTTATAGTTGTCGCTTTGTGTTTTAATTGTGTATTTATCTTGATGTGTGATTGTTATGCTATATGAAGTTGAGTTATGAGAAGTACTGTTTTTGATCTTCATGTTAACAATGGAGCAAATTTGTAAATAGTAGCACGATAGAATACCAAGGGGGGTACAGTGGATGTTGTTGAGAATATTGATGAAGATTTATTCGGGTGGTTTGATTTGGAGGATATTATTAGAAGATTGAAATATGGAGGCGGATTCTCTCTAACCACACATAAAAAATTTGAAGCCTTCTTGTTGCTGCTTGCTATTGATGCTTACTTGTTGCTACCTGCATGCTATTAATTGGAGAATTTTTTTTGATCTTATGTATTATCATTGAAACTATATATATATATATATATATATATATATATATATATATATATATATATATATATATATATATATATATATATATATATATATATATATATATATATATATATATATATATATATATATATAGTGCTGAAGTATCAATTGTATTGCTGCCTGCTAGCAGTACCTGCTGCTTTATTGACATTATATTTAATTGTACTACTGCTTTGTGGACAGAGAAAGTACTCAACGTATTTGTTTAAAGAAACGGTTGAACTATCAATTTCATAATAATTTTGCATTGTATTGAGTATTAAAATTTAATGTTATGGAAATTGGTGTGGATATATAGTGTATGTGCACTGAAAGACATTCTACTGAATGCTGGTTATTTGTTATACATGCCTTTGTTATTTGCTATGTTATCTGTTGCCTGGATATAGTACATGTGCACATGGACATTGGTGCACATTGCGTTTGTCTCACCATGAGCCCATACACCTCTATCTGCTACCTGCTTGCTCCTGCAGCTGCTGCACTCCCATGTAGAATCTTAGGTTTTTTGTTTGAACAAAGCAGTAGAATCTTATTTGAGAATAAATCAGTGTAGTAAACACATAACCATTATTACCACACACCTACAAACATTGAATTCAAGGAGAAGAATTATTCTAATATTATTTGATTATAGATATTAGTGAATCTTTATTTACACTGCAACAATGAGGCTTTATTTGGCTAGTATTATAAGACAACACGATAAAAAAACCCAACCGATACACCAATCAACAAGTTTCTCTCGTGAATCATTTTGTTCGAAGTCTCTAACTTTTGGTTTTACTCAAAGTTACCTTCTCCATAGCGCTTTATGAGTATATTCAAAATCTCTTTTGCATACGAGGTGCTCCTTCTTTGTCGATCCATATCCAATCATTGCATGTTCGGAATGGGCATGACCCAAAACACCGACAAGGATTTTTCATTGTCCATAAAATCTTTCACCTTTATTTTTACACTGGATTTACACTTTGGAATCTTTATTTCAAGTGGTCGAGTCAATATTGTTTCCACAACCTTTCGATCTACAGATCAAGTTTTTTATGATGATGAATAAGAGGAGAAACTCGACGCCATTCTCGATCAAACCTAAAACTAAAGGAAAAATTATTATCCAATTAAAGAGGAACATTAGTTAGGAAAATCAACCACAAAAGTTATGAGAAACACTACAATACAATCTTCTTTCTTACTTAAAGTTCTGAAGCTAAAAGGAGAGAAAAAGAGGGAAAGAGAGAAAGAGATAAGAGAGAGAGAGAGGGGGACGGGATTAAGAGAATGAGTGAGGGCGAAAGAGGGAGAGAGAGAGAGAGAGAGAGTGAGAGAGAGAGAGATAGACAGAGGGGGGATGGGATTAAGAGAGGGAGTGAGGGAGAAAAAGGAGGAGAGAGAGATAAAGAGAGGGGGACAGGATGAAGAGGGGATGAAGAGATAGACATACAGAGAGGGCGTGAGTGATTGAGAGAGAGAGAGGGAGAGAGCTATGGGAAGGAGTGAGGAAGGATTAAGAGTGCTGACTTAAAAGTAGAGGGGTGAAGGTAAAATAGGAATTAGAGAAAAGGAATGCACATTGGTCTAAAAGGGTGATAATAACTACCTGTTCACTAACAAGGTAATAGTCCAGGATTTTCTTGAGAGTTTCAAACTTCAAGAGTGTTAAATTATAGACCCCATACTATAGGGGTCTCACTGTGTTTAACCAAATAAAAAAAAGCATGAGTCGAACATTGGAAATCATCCAAATACGAGTGTTCCCAACAACCCCTTCCCCATCAACAGATTCAAACTTCCCAAAACCATAACTTCCCTCGTTCAGTTATATAACTTCTCCCCTCCTCCCCCTTTACAAAATCCCCAAATCCCCTAATCTCATCCACTTAAATTGAATTTGTTTTTTTCCTGATCGATGAGGAGCTCCGACTTCCATTTCGCCTCTTTCCCCTCCATTCAAGAATCCGATTAGGAGCTCTGGGAGGAGCTCTGTTGAATTAGGAGACACTTGTCAGGACCATGGGTCATAGGGGAAGATTTCAATATAATACGCTATGCCAACGAGAGATTAGGGGATGATACAAATGATAGGGAGAGACAGGGGTTCAATGACCTTATCTCCAACCTGCATTTGTTTGAAGTGCCAATCAGGGATAGACTGTTCACATGGTCCAACATGAGACGGAGGCCATCTCTCGCCTAACTGGATCGGATTTTTATCTCTGAAGAATGGGATAACAAATTTGGCCTGGCCTCGGCACACTCAATGAGACGGCCACATCGGATTACTTCCCAATATGCCTTTCTTCAGGAGAAACCGGTAGGAAAATGGTAAGAATTTTCAGATTTGAGAAGTGATGACTCCAACACCAAGAAGTTAGAGAACTAGTTAGGGAAAGCTGGTCGCAACCAACTGTTGGCAGTGAAAATTTCTAAGTTAAAAGGATTTTTCACGAAAGAACGCGGAGCCAATTCAGTAGCCCCGCGTTTGGTAATATTAACCCTGCGTTTGAATAAAACGCGGAGATGTTTAATAGCTCCGCGTTGATTCTGCAGTCTAGCTTGTATTAGCCTCGCGTTTGAGTAAAACGCGGAGATGATCAATAGCTCCGCATTAGCTCCGCATTTTGGTTATTTAGCGCCGTGTTTTGATGAGATTAAAGCTCCGCGTAAGCAGATAACCAGAATCTCAAATTGATTGAGATTATAATTCTGGGCCTATCCAAATACCCAAAGCAAGTCTAATTAGAATTCCATCAAAACTAAGATATTTGATTGGAATCCCTGATAATGACGAGTTCTATTTAGATAGAAACTCTTGCATTAACCTGGGGCTATAAATACCTTCCTGGTAAAACCCTAGGGATCTTCTTTTCGGCAATTGAGATATTTTTCTGAAATCTTGGAGAATTCGAGTTACGCACAGAGTCTTGAGTTCGTGAAGATCAGAGAAAATCACCATCTTCTTTCTGGAGTTCTTTAGAAGTTCGAGTTACGCGAGAGAGCCTTGAATAAATCAAAACCAGAGAAGATCGTCTACAGTCGGCCGATATCTTTAAAAGAGAAGATTTCAACGTACCGATCGTCCAAAGGAGCTGCTCGACAGATCTCATCGCCACTGATCCCACACTATTTTGTAAAAGAGAGCGATAAATATAAATCCTCTCGTTTGTTCTTTTTTTTATCTTGTTCACTTCCGTTGTAATTCAAGATTATTCAATGGAAGGAAGTGAAGGAACTTTTGCGACGAACAAACTGGCGACCACAGTAGGAGCCATCTCTTTCACTGATGAAGAGATAGTGGCGCAATCGGACGTTGACTTGATCGGATCCGAAATAGACACGCTGGTCGTTGAAATCGACCAGCAGAAGTACGAGGAGTTCCTCTCCTCCGGATCAGGTGACTTGGATGAGACACGGCACTATCGTCGCATGTACTCCAATGCCCGAGTGATGGGTAGAAAGGTATCCACCGAGAGACGGGGATCCTTGGAGACTGCGGCTATAGAGCCGGATTTCATACAAGAAATCCTAGCCGAGGATGAGCTTCCGATTGCCGAAGAAGACCTGGGGACTGGACTAACCAGGAGCCAACTCCGGAACAGGAACCAGAGAGTGAGGCGTAGAGCCCTCAAAGCCCGCCTTGGACGCGGAGCTAACTCTGGAGGACGCGAGGCTATGGTCCCTCGCAAACTGGCTCGCGCTACCCGCGAGACCAGTCTCTACCGCGTTAAACGCGAAGATACAACTTGCCTTAAAAGCAAGGAAAAGCCAGCGTGTAATTTTCTACGCGAGGCTATTACTGAGCCTAGCGAGAGATGCGAAGTCAGTAAGGGTTGCGCTAGTCGCAGAATACCCAACACTCGCGAGAGACGCGAGTATAAAAATTCTTCAAAGCCAGCGTGTGATTCCCCATGCGAGGCTATTGCTGAGCCTAGCAGGAGACGCGAAGCCAGTAAGGGTTGCGCTAGTCGCAGAATACCCAACACTCGCGAGAGACGCGAGTATAAAAATTCTTCAAAACCAACGTGTGATTCTCCACGCGAGGCTGATACTGAGCTAAGCGAGAGACGCGAGGCCAGTAATACTCGCAATAAACGCAAGACTTCTGATACCCGCGAGGAAAGCGAGAACGATTGGCAAATAGCTGTCAGTCGTAAAAATCGTGCTAGACGCGAAACTATGATCTGCGTTAATCGCAAAGATAAGCCAGCGTATAAGACATTCCCTTCACGCGGGGCTATTATTCCAGAAGTTAAACTTCTAAAGACATACAAAGCCAGCGAGAGACGCGAGGCTAGTGTGGATAAGCGCGGAGCTATTCTTCAGGCCCGCAATGTGAAACGCGAGGCTATTCCTAAGCCACGCGAGGATCGGTCCAACCCCAGAGTCAGGGTTGATCAGACAAAGAAGCGTCAGTGGGTTCCCAGATCTTCTCAAGAGTTGAATGAACCTCTTGACTCTATGACTAAAGGCGCTGATCTCAGGGAATATCTCTCTAAGAAGAGAGGCATAGACCAACTTCAGGTTGAGCCTGTCTGTCATTGCCAGCAACTTGTGACGGCAGTATCAGCCGTAATGGACAACTGTGGCTGCAGCAAGAACAGGATATCTGTGTTCGACCAATTAAACGAGTCAAACCAGAATCCTGCTAAGAAGACAAGAACCACTTCCCTGAAGCAAGGGAGAGCTGTAACCTCCAACATGGTAGGAAAAGGGAAGAAAATTGCAGAGACGGATGATAATTCAGAATCGAGCGATGAAGAACCTCATCGTGTTACTCGACTAAAGTCAGGAGCCGTCCCGCCTCGAAACTATAAGAGGCTCGCAGGGGGTTTTTACGATGAGGACAGCGATAATTCAGCTATAGCCTCACCTCGTTCCTCTGCATCGTCTCGACTACAGAAGTCAGCATCTCACATGGCAGATAAATCTGATGATATCAATCAGAGATTTGAAGCTCAAGAAAGAATGATTCGAGAGCAGCAAAAGATGATTGAAGGTCTTAAAGTCATGCTATCAAGATTTGTTGAAGATAATGCCAAAAATGGCAAGGAAAATCCAAATGAAGAAGAACAGGAGGAGAAAGCCCACTCGATGCATGAGGAAGAAGATAGATTTTCTTTCCATGACCCGCATGAAGAAAAGCTTGAAAAATTACAGAATCAACTCGAAGTTTTAATGCATAAAAAGGAGTTGAAAGAGGCAGGGGTCTCAAGACCGTATCCTTCTAAATGGGATACGATACCATACCCACAGAAGTATAAGCCGCTCAAGTTAGAGCCATACGACGGGAAGGGATCGCCCAGTCAGCATATATATTACTTCTTGTCCCAAGCAGGACATCTGTTGGGTAATGACCCAATTATGACAAAAATATTCGCAAGTACTTTGCGAGGGCCTGCCTTTACTTGGTTCATGCAGTTGCCCCCAGGATCTATTAATGCCTGGTTTGATGTCGAGAAATTATTTCTCTGACGATTCTTTGAGGATGACACCGAGATTATGGTTCATTCCCTCCTTGCAACTAGGCAAGGAGAACAAGAAACGGTTAAAGATTTCATAGAAAGGTTCTGGGAGAAGTCCATACATTGCAAACACGGAATGATCCAGGAAACTCTAGTAGAGACCTGTCGACACAATCTTAAGACCAATATGCTCCTCAAAATGGGGGTCGTAGAGTCTAAGACGTGGAGAGACCTGCTCAAACAAGGAGAACAAGCTGAAGACTTGATTTGCCGAGTTGAAGAGTCCCGCGGGTCAAGAAGTGCTGGGGGTAGTAAGTCATATACCCAAAACAACAGCAATAAGAATAAAGGGAAAGCAGTGATATCATCAGAAGCTACTCCTCAGAAAACCAGTCCTCCGCCAGAGCCGAAGCCTCAAGGTCAGCGAGGATCAAGGCAAATTAGACCGCAGCAAGAAAGGAATTACACTTTCAAAGCTAAATAGACACCTGTCCTCTTTCACCTGCTCCAAAAGAAGGGAATGCTAAAACTTCCGGAGAATAAGAAATCAGAAGACGCTGGTAAGACTAAAGATCCCAACTACTGTCTCTATCACCGGAATGTTGGGCACCCTACTAGGGATTGTTTTCCCCTTAAGAACAGAATCCAAGCACTAATAGAAGCTGGAGTTCTGACGCTTAAGGAGGAGCAGAAGAATGTCACTGCCAATATGACAACCATAGTGGTTGGAACCCACGAGTTCCCCGCAGGAGTGACCCCGATCCCAAAAGGTAGGATGGTCACGAAGAATCTTGATCCTCACAACAAAGCCCGAGAAGGACTTGTTCCTGTGACGACCCAAAAGGGGGAAGTTATGTGGGTTCATCCCGATTTGCTAGAGGATGAGCAATAGACTACTACAAGAGGTTAAGGAAAGAAGCGGACTGTTAATGCCATTTCTGCAGATATAAAGGAAGAATATATAGCTTCAAGAGCCTTCACAGATTCTGAAGAAGAACCCAAAACTATGACCACTCATCAAGATGGGGCAGGCCCTTCTGGTACTCGATCCGGGAAGACATATCTTAAGGATTACACTAGAGTAGATCCAAAAGACATCTATGCAGAGCTCGCAAAGCCTGCGAAGCAGAAAGGACTTCGTTTCCAGAAGAACCCTATTCGAGAGGAAGGAGCTAGCGAGACGACCTTCAAGTTTGACATAATTTCTCAGTTGGCAAATATCCCAGCACGAGTAACACTTTACGAACTGTTGAGATTATCAAAATCAACACGTGAAGCTCTAAGAGAGGCTTTGGCAGACTCTGAGTCGTTTTTAGCTCAGATAGTCGAACCGGCCAACGAAGAACAGGACTCTTGCCCCCACTGTCACCAAGTGAGGAGGCATGTCCCGCAAATCATCTTCTCTCCAGAAGACATGCAGGTGAGGAATATAAAGTATAACCGGCCTTTATATTTCACCGGATATGTCGGATCCACAAAAGTGGACCGAATTCAGATTGATCTGGGTTCTGCACTAAGTGTCGTACCCAGAAGGTTGATGCAGCTGTTAGGAATCTCCCTCCATCGCCTGACACCAACCAACACAATGATATACGGGTTCAACGCCAATAATAGCCGTCCCCTCGGGAAAATCCGACTTCGATGTCAAATCGGGGATTTGAGGACAGAAGCTACATGCTACGTCATCGATGCAGACACCTCCTACAACATTCTGTTGGGGCAGCCGTGGATCCATGCTCACATGATAGTCCCATCGACCCTCCACCAATGCATGAAATATTGCGATGAGGAAGGAGAGGTCCGGACGCTAATCGCCGACAAGCAACCATTCAAAGGGTTGGAAAATCACTTCACGGATGCTGCATTGTATAAACCAGCCCATGAAGTTTCCGATGACGGTCCTAGCAAACCTCCAAAGCCCGAGGACAGTGGCAACGAAGCCGACACTGAGTACGAGCTTCTTGGAGAAGATGATGGTGGTGATTACGAAATCAATCCTCACCTAGATTTTAGTTTGAGTCTTGATGATATAGTGGATGTAATAGAAAGTGAATGGGTTATTAATGAAAATGTAAAGTTAGTCTACAAGCATGCTGTAGCTACTGAATCTGAGCCCTCTTGTACCTCCACCGAAGCGGATGACCTGACCGAACTTGAAGTTCTGGCGGCATACAATTTGCCCCTCAGGTCTTCCCTCCTCTCTCAAGTAAAAATAACCGAGGATCAAGGGCACTTCTTTGAAGTGCCTCCCCGACAGAAGTCCCAAAGGCCGATCATGTTCGGCAAAGTGGTCACGTCGCCTCGACAAAGACAAAATAGTGAAAGTAATGAACAAACATCACCTTAGTTCCATTTGTACGAACAGAGATCCCGACAGATGATGGAAAAGATGGGATATAGTTTTACCCAGAAGCCGGGATTAAACTTTGAAAAAGGGCAACGGAATCTCATACCCTCTTTCAGACCGAGAGGAAAGAGTCTTGATTATTATCAGAAGACCTGCAGGGGGTTGGGTTATGTATCTACCCCACCTTCTTCACCATTAAAAGATGAAGAGAGTTCTTCGGCCAAAGAAGAAACATCTTCACCCGATCATGATTCAGATATAAGTACAGGTGCTTGGTTTCAATCTTTGACAGTCAATATGGTTTCATCCGCGCCAGAAAACGATGAGGAACCAATTGACGTTCAAGATGACGCTTGGGCTAGGCATATGGATACTCTCTGGGATGTCCGCTTTGAACAGCGTGACTCGCCCACAGAAGACAAATCAATACAAGTTAACATGGGAACGGAAGAAAATCCGAAACCCATTTTCATAAGCGACACACTAACTCCTTTAGAAAAGGAGGAACTTATATCTCTTATCAAAGAGTATATAGATGTGTTCGCGTGGAGTTATGAAGATATGCATGGGCTTGACCCTCAAATTGCCACACACCAGTTAAATATAAAAGAAGATGTCAAACCTGTTAAACAACAACAGAGGTATTTTCGACCGGAGTTGATGGAGGCAATAGTTGCCGAGGTCAATAAGCTTATTGAATCCGGATTCATTCGTGAAGAACAACATCCTGATTGGGTGGCTAACATAGTGCCAGTTCGCAAAAAGAATGGCAAAATCCGGATATGCATCGATTTTTGAGATCTGAACGCCGCATGTCCCAAAGATGAGTTTCCACTCCCCATCACCGATGTGATGATTGATAGTACCGTGGTTATGAGAGGATGTCCTTTATGGATGGCTTCTCAGGTTATAACCAAATCAAGATGCACCCGGATGATGAGAAGCATACAGCTTTCAGAACGCCGCTAGGGGTATACTGTTATACGGTGATGCCATTCGGATTAAAGAACGCAGGTGCCACCTACCAACGCGCAATGAGTGTCATATTCAAGGAACACCTGCGTAGAACAGTGGAGTGCTATGTGGATGACTTAGCAGTCAAAAGCAAAAACAAAGAAGATCATCTTCATGATTTAAGAGTGGTCTTCGATCTTATGTGGAAACATCATCTGAAGATGAATCCTACCAAGTCGTTCATGGGGGTATCCAGCGGGAAATTTCTTGGGTTCATAATCACCTCAAAAGGAATTTTTCTCGACCCTGAAAAGGTAAAAGCGATTAGCGAAATGCCGCCTCCCCGCAATCTTAAGGAATTAAGGGGATTACAGGGAAAGCTCGCCTATATTCGACGCTTCATTTCCAACCTATCTGGACGATGCCAGTCATTCTCAAAACTTATGAAAAAGGGAGTGTCTTTCATATGGGATGAGGCATGTAGCAGGTATTTGATGACCTCAAGAAGTACCTTACTAAGCCCCCTGTACTTATGGCACCAGCCCCTGGGCAGCCCTTCCTTATATATGTAAGGGCCATGGATAATACTTTAGGAGCATTACTTGCTCAATATAATGAGCACGACCATGAACATGCCCTCTACTATTTAAGTAGAACAATGATTGAGGCCGAACAGCGGTATACCCCGATTGAAAAGGAATGTTTAGCCCTAGTGTTTGCTGTTCAGAAAATGCGACACTACCTTTCGAGGCAAACAATTCATGTCATATCACGGGTTAACCTCTTGAAGATTCTGATGACCAAACCGGGATCCTTAAATGACCGATTGTCAAAATGGGCACTCTTACTATCGCCCTATGACATACATTTTGTCCCTCAAAAAGCCATGAAGGGACAGGCAATCGCCGATTTCCTTGCAGGTCATCCAATTTGGTCCAAATTAAACCAGACATCAGAAGTCAACACAGTTACCGGAGAACAGCCTTGGCAAATGTTCTTTGATGGTGCCGCGAGACGATCTGCTGCTGGAGTAGGGGTTGTGCTAATATCCCCACATAAACATATATTGCCTAACGGTTACTCATTAACAGAACCGTGCATGAATAATGTAGCGGAGTACAACACGCTCATTATCGGCTTAAAAATAGCTCTGCAACTGGGGGTGAACCATCTAGAGGCATATGGAGACTCTAAGCTCATCGTCAATCAGATGACAGGTGAGTATGAAGTCAGACATGAAACCCTCATCCCCTATCATCAGTTAGCTATTGATCTAATAGGATATTTTGAACAATTCTACATATGTCACGTAACTCGAAATGAGAACGTTTATGCAGATGCTCTTGCCGCATTAGCCGCAACACTGGCAACCCCGCTAGGTGAAGTTAAAAGCATCACCATTGATAGCAAAGAACTCCTCCACCCAGACGCGGTGTCTCAAGCCGAAGAGGTATGCCAGATAGGTTTAAAGTTAGAGCCCCATGATTGGCGATTTCCGTTTGTGGATTATGCTTTGCATGGGATATTACCAGAAGATCCAAAGGAAGCCACCTCAATAAAGAGGAAGGCCCAGAGATTTTATTATGAGCATAAACTTCAGATTTTGTATAGAAAGTCAAGAGATGGTCTACTGCTACGATGCGTATTGGAAGCAGAAGCAGAACAAGTGCTGAAAGAAACACATGATGGAGTATGTGGAGCTCATCAGCCTGGTCCAAAACTCGGAGACCGTATAAAAAGGCTAGGATACTACTGGCCAAATATGATCACGGAAGCAATGGCATATGCTAAACGATGCCATGCATGCCAAGTTCATGCTAATTTTATTCACCAACCCCCAGAATACTTGCACAATACCGTCGCTAGTTGGCCGTTTGAGGCCTGGGAAATGGACATTGTGAGGCCAATAACTCCCCCGTCATCCAGAGGACATCGGTTTATTCTTGCAATAACCGATTATTTTTCAAAATGGGCCAAAGCCGTGCCCATGAAAGAGGTGAAAACGACAGATGTGATCAAGTTTATCAAGCATCATGTCATTTACCGATTTGGCGTCCCTCGACGGATCATTCATGATAATGGTCCGCAATTCATTAGTCAGAGATTCTCCAGATTCTGCAATAAGTTCAGAATCAAAGATATCGCTTCTACACCATATAACCCTGCGGCTAATGGGTTAACAGAAGCTTTCAACAAGACGATCATCAAACTCCTTCGGAAGTTCGTCTCTTCCAATAAACGAGATTGGGATGAAAGTTGGGAGAATGTTTGTGGACTTATCGCACCACCGTTCGCACCCCGACCAAAGCTACCCCGTCTCTTTGGTTTATGGAAGTGAGGCTGTCTTGCCTCTTGAAATCCAGATACCATCATTAAGAGTGGCTTTAGCCACAAAGATGACGACAGAAGAGCGCCATCAGCAAAGATTGCAAGAACTAGAGGCGTTAGATGAAAAACGTCTCAGGGCTCAACAACAAATTGAGTTGTATCAAGCTCGAATATCTCAAACGTTCAATAAGAACGTCAAATCAAGGACCTTTAAGTAAGGGGACTTGGTTCTGACTGTTAAAAGGCCAATGGTGCTAACCCACAAGACTAAGGGTAAGTTTGAACCCAAGTAGGAATGATCGTTTATTGTGGATACAGTATACTCCAGTGGAGCCTATCGCTTAATGAATCAAGACGTCGACAGGATGATGATGCCAATCAATGGTAAATTTCTGAAGAAATACTATTCTTAGTACTCCTGGAGATACGCGTCTTCTTTTTCTTAGGCATGCGCAGTTTGGCACCTCTGACCTAAACCTGGTGCGTTTGGTTCTCAAGTTTGAACCACCTCCAGTCTTTTTCTTAGGCATGCGCAGTTTGGCGCCTCTGACCTAAACCTGGTGCGTTTGGTTATCAAATTTGAACCACCTCCAGTCTTTTTCTTAGGCATGCGCAGTTTGGCGCCTCTGGCCTAAACCTGGTGCGTTTGGTTCTCAAGTTTGAACCACCTCCAGTTCTTTTCTTAGGCATGCGCAGTTTGGCACCTCTGACCTAAACCTGGTGCGTTTGGTTCTCAAGTTTGAACCACCCCAAGTTCTTTTCTTAGGCATGCGCAGTTTGGCGCCTCTGACCTAAACCTGGTGTGTTTGGAGTGCCCAGTTCAAGTTACGCTAGAGAGCCTTGAACCGCCTCCAGTTTGGTTCTCAAGTTTGAACCACCATCAGTATTTTTCTTAGGCATGCGCATTGAGCTCCTCTGACCTAAACCTGGTGCGTTTGGTTCTCAAGTTTGAACCACCTCCGGTCTTTTTCTTAGGCATGCGCAGTTTGGCGCCTCTGACCTAAACCTGGTGCGTTTGGTTCTCAAGTTTGAACCACCTCCAGTTTTTTTCTTAGGCATGCGCAGTTTGGCGCCTTTGACCTAAACCTGGTGTGTTTGGAGTGCCCAGTTCAAGTTACGCGAGAGAGCCTTGAACCGCCTCCAGTTTGGTTCTCAAGTTTGAACCACCACCAGTCTTTTTCTTAGGCATGCGCATTAAGCGCCTCTGACCTAAACCTGGTGTGTTTGGAGTGCCCAGTTCAAGTTACGCGAGAGAGCCTTGAACCGTCTCCAGTTTGGTTCTCAAGTTTGAACCACCACCAGTCTTTTTCTTAGGCATGCGCAGTTTGGCGCCTCTGACCCAAACCTGGTGTGCTTAGTTTTTAAGTTTGAACAACCCCCAATCTTTCTTTTAGGCATGTGCAATTAAGTGCCTCTGACCTAAAATGTATGAATTGCCCAACGCCGACTAGGCAATGGGAAGAGAACCAGTTTCTCGCTAACCCATCATACTGGGGTAAAAGTATGAATTGCCCAACGCCGACTAGGCAATGGGAAGAGAACCAGTTTCTTGCCAACCCCTTCATACTGGGGGTAGAAAGTATGAACCACCCAATACCGATAAAGTAAAGGGAAGAGGAAAAGTTTGGCATTTAAGCCCAAACGAAATCCTCGACAACTCACCATGTTGAGGGGAATAACATGGCTAGCCCAACTCAAATGGTAGTTGGTAAAGGCTAATCAAATCCGTTAATAGCTGGGGTTTGCTAAAAATCCCATATTAAACTTTAACTTTTACTTCGGTTCGAGAAATTGCACATAAACGATACCGAGATAAATCGTTTTGACGACAGGTTATTTACTGGGCAAGCAAATCTGTTTTGAAGCCGGCAAATAAAAGAGTCAAAAGAATCATCTTTATTAAAAAGGTGAAGATACAAAAAGAATTTCAAAGAACCATCGAAGGTTATCTCTCTCTTGTTTTACGAAGTTCTCATTACAAGGAAAATAAAAGCGTAAAGAGAGATGAAACTATTGGCCTCCCAGGAGTCTCAATCTATTCATTGTCTCGTCCAAATTTTGACGATGAGATGACTCCACCGTATGTTGGGCCTGTCTACGCAGTTCGTCGTCGTTTATGGCAAGTTGCTGCTGACGGGACTCTTCAATGGCACGATTCCTGGCCGTCTCCTCCTGCTGAATCTGCTCCTATTTGAGAACCAACACATCCCGCTTCTTAACAGACTCTCCTAATCGGAGTTTATTCTCTATCAAGATGGCCCAAGCTCTGGCGATCGTCTCCTGGGCTTTAGAGATGGCCGCCTGACTTTCCCCAATTCCAAAGTCTACCCTCTACAGGTCGCCAAGAACGGATTCCCGACTGGCCTGGAGCTCTGTCAGCTCCTGAGACCATCTTTCCTCCTGCTGCCTTAAAGTATTTCTTCGAGATAAGGATTCTGCCCGAAGCCGCGCCAACTCTATTTCAGTGATCGCCTCTACATCCGCCTGACGGAGTGTGTGTAGCATGGTCATCTGTTCTTCTAAAGATACAAGGCGGGCCCGGTATGGAGCTGCTCGATCTTGTCCACCGAATTCTTCAATATTTCCTAGATAGCGGAGTAACAGTGGACGTGCGAAGTTGAAGAAATCGTGGCCAGCAAGAAACAACAAGAACCATCTCGACACATCTTTTTAACAAACGCATAAAATCCTCGACAGTGAAGCCGAAAAAATTTTCAAGAGGATTTGCAGTGTCGGTAGGCAAAGTAGGTAATGCCAAGGAAGGTGTCGTCGGCATGAGAGCAGTAGTTGCTGAAATTGGAGAAGAAGAAGCCCGTCCCTGCATTAAATTTAGAATATGGGGGACCAGTAGAGCCAGTGCAGATCTGGAAGAGCTGGAGACCCCAGATGAAATACCGCCAGTACAGATCAGTTGGGTACCCCCACTAACAGGAAGAGAAGATGGGATAATTTCGCCGAAGCTCCTCCAGTAGGAGAAGCATCTTCAAACGAGAATTTCAAATTCTCCTCCTCTCCTGCTGGAAGACTTGAAGCCGGGGGAGTTGCAGGTGTCTCAGCAGCCATGACAACAGATGACGTTAGAATCACTGGCTGAGAAACAGAAGGCACGCCAACGACCGTGGGAAATGTCTCAGTGGAGCAGACTGGCGTTGGAGATGGCATGCTAGGAGACGGTGTGGCCTCCTTAGCAGCAGCTGCGATAATGACTTCTGTTCTTTCATCGCTCCCCAGTTCATCAATCGAGGGAACAGAGGCAGGAGCCGGTGTAGAATAATCAGCCGTAAACTCGCCAGAAGAGCTGCCCACACTACCAATGGAGCCGGAATAGTCCATCCTATCGTCAGACTCTACTTGGGTAGTCGAATGCATCGGCGAGAGGAGTTGACCACCTGCATTTCAAGAAACAAGAAGAGTGGTATTACGGTAAAATAATAATGGGTAAAAGGTAAAACGCTAAGAGCTATACCTGGGGATACAAGTCCAGTTGTCGGACTTGAAGGGGGAGCCGTTGAAATTTCCAACAGCGTTCCTGTCTCGCTACCCGTTGGTTGCGCCACAGGTTCTGCAACAGGCTCCATGGCCGAAGGAGCCGAAACATCAACGACACTTGGAGCTTTAGCAGGTTCATCCTCCCTTGCCGACGCTGAGGGTAGAGCTGAAGCCAACAAGTCTGAAGCAAGTTTGATAGCCACTTCTTGGGGGGCTATCAAGGTTTCCTGTGCCAATTTTTGCTTCTTACCAGGTCTTCTCTTTAAAGTGCCACGGCGATTGAGAGCTGGACTCAAGGGACGACTGACAACAGGCTGGGGAGCTCCACCAGCATCAGTATTGTCATCGTCATCACCGGCATCATCGTCAGACTCGCTGGCATCTGAAGGCTCAGCTGCGGCGCCAAGGAATTCTTCCATTCCTTTTATTCTCACTCTAGAAGCACCCTGGCGGCTAATGTACAGGGCCTCAATCTCTTTGCAACAACTATGATTGAGAGAGAAGCCGGGAACATCAGCATTCGCAATGCTGAACCAGTTCCAGAAGCTGAGGGTCATGGCCAATTCTGGCGCCTTCTGGGGCAAGGAGAATTCAGCCTCGGTTCTGTCTGCTGCAAAATGGAACCAGCCACGAGCGCCTTCGTATAAATTCCCCTCGTAAGCGAGATCTTTATTTGGATTGCCCACATAAAGTTGGGAGTATCCAAACTGGCGAGCAAAGCGATTCGGAGTGTATGGTTCGATCCGACACCCGAGATCTTGACGATACACCAAGTGTCCGGGACGGATGTTGAGAAGCCACCAGAACGCTCCTGCAGATAAAGTAGTGAACTTATCTGCTCCCACGGCGTCCTTCAGCCTCATTCCATATCCTCCGCCGGGAAAGTCAGGGAAACACCAGAAGATCTCATAATTCTGAAAACTACGAAAAGTCTTCCGAATTTGAGACATATAATTCTGCTTCCATGAAGAGCGTTCATACAGTTCTACAAAGAAGCACTTTTTGCCTGAACGACACTCTGGTGCACTCATTAAAGAAGGACAGTGCAAGACGAGCCACGCCATCAAATAGGTGTAGAGCATCTCCACCCTAGGATTTGGAATTTTCGGCTGGGCAGTCTCTTTCGACTTGCCCTTTCCTTTCTCCTTGACCTTAATAGTGGGGAGGAAATCACGACAGAGCACCCTCAGTCCATACTGCAAATTGCATACCATAGCGGGAAGAAGTCCAAGGGGTCGGCCATATGCAAGAAGAACCGCCGGATATACCACAGTCATTGCAATTGCTTCCTTGGGCAACGACAGCACGATGCATCTCTTAAGCCACAGCATCAAAAACCCGGCAATGAGACCTCTGTTGGAAACCGAAAACTGGACTTGATAGTGATAGCTCTTGAATGAAGTACCGGGACCGTATCCATTCTCATTGGATTCCGTAGTATAATACAAACGGTAATGGCCCCTGGCTACCCGTTGGTCAATCTCTGAAATGAGGACAGGAGAATGACCATGGATAATGGCTGAGCTATCCTTAGAGTTTAAATTGGCAAAGAGATACTCGGCCCATTTCTTGTGGCCGATACCGTGATTACGCGCACCCGTCAAGTCAGCGCAAATATGATAATGGCACATCATCTCCCAGTATATGGCATAGATACGCTCATCCTTAGCCATCAACATGTTTAACTCCTCGGTGGTAGGGATGTACTCTTCATAAGGGATTTCACCCATAGAAAGCCCAGAAACCTCGAACATCTCGTGGAGAGCGAATCCTAACTCGCCCACTGGTGTAAAGAGAGTGCAAGTCTCAGGGTTATATACCTCCAAGAGGCAGTAAAAATGATAAGCGCTCTGAGGGAACCCGAATTGGACATTCCTGATAGTTTTATACAAGCCAATATCCTTTAAGATGGGCTCGTGAGAATCCAACATGTACTGAACGAGGCGGGCCCACCACATATTGTTAGAGGAGTAGACCCAGCCAGGCATTTTGAAATCACTAGCCGGGTATTGACCATCTCTTGCCAAGAACTCGGTCAAGAAAGTTCGGGCACAAGAGGGGACTTCTCCCACTGGAAGCTCTTTGCCAAATCGGCCTGGAAGCAAACCAGTTATGCATCTGGGGGCACCATCCTGATAGGGGCCTTGTGCACCAAATTTGTCTGTCTAACGCCATCTTATACTTGAGTCAGGCCCCACTTTAATTCTTGAGGCATCGCCAGCCTCTGAAAATAGACCAGAGGATAGCCACGACTCATTCTGGGCAGAAACATTAAAGCTTCGCCCGAGTTATAGAGCCACTCGCGCTCTTCTTCAAAGAGGATCTCATCTGAGTGATCCGTTTGGTCTCCGAAGAGGAATGCGGGCTTTTCCATCGCCTTTCTGTTCACGTCTTCGAAAGCCGCATCAGTTATGATCTCCCTCGCAGTGGTAGGGTGATACTTGATCAACTTCTCCTTGCGATCCTTCGAGTCTGGCTTGTACGAGGGCAAGATGGTAGTGAAACGGAATTGGCCTGAAGGATCAGAGCCTCCAGTGAAGCCAAAGTAGTTCCTGTGAGCAAAGGGCTCCATCGAATACCCTACTGCACAAAGGAGCACCAGAGTTAGAGAAGTTTCTCTAAGGCAGAAAATTTCTCTAAGTGTGGACGCGCGAAGCTAAAAATTAGAACGCACGAAACTAAAATAGCACCGCGCGAAGCTAAAGATTAGACCGCGCAGAAGTCAAAAGAGCCTCGCGTTTCAGCGCGACTGCTACTTAAAAGAGCCTCGCATTTCTACGCGATTGCTACTTAAAAGAGCCTCGCGTTTCTACGCGATTGCTACTTAAAAGAGCCTCGCGTTTCAGCGCGACTGCTACTTAAAAGAGCCTCGCGTTTCTACGCGATTGCTACTTAAAAGAGCCTCGCGTTTCAGCGCGATTGCTACTTAAAAGAGCCTCGCGTTTCTATGCGATTGCTACTTACAAGAGCCTCGCGTTTCTACGCGATTGCTACTTAAAAGAGCCTCGCGTTTCAGCGCGACTGCTACTTAAAAGAGCCTTGCGTTTCTACGCGATTGCTACTTAAAAGAGTCTCGCATTTCAGCGCGATTGCTACTTAAAAGAGCCTCGCGTTTCTACGCGATTGCTACTTAAAAGAGCCTCGCGTTTCAACGCGATTGCTACTTAAAAGAGCCTCGCGTTTCAACGCGATTGCTACTTAAAAGAGCCTCGCGTTTTAACGCGATTGCTACTTAAAAGAGCCTCGCGTTTCTACGCGACTGCTGCTCAAAATAGCCTCGCGTTTTAACGCGACTGCTACTTAAAATAGCCCCGCATTTTAAAACGCGAGGATGACGCGATAATTTCGCATGAGAAGAAAGCCAGAGGCTTTTTTTCTTCTTCAAGCCTTACGGCCGGAATACGGCGATCTCGCCGATGAAAAGAATGATTGTTAGTTAAAATAAGGCCAAATCACTCTAAAAATGTTCTAAAGAGTTTCGATAGAGAGATCCTTACCCCCAATTGGTGAAATGTGGGCCGGCGCGTCGCCGCCATGGCCGCTGCCACCACTGCTTGCCCCAGCCGCCAATGATGGAGCTGCGCGGGAAGTAGCACGAGTCTTGGGCGCCATTACCTGCAGAAATCGAGTGGAATCGACGGGAGATTTGGAGAAAACCGGTCGGAGAACGCTCGGATCGCCTGAGCTCTGATCGCCTGAATCTCTAGGGTTTCTGGAAAATTCTCAAGTAAAGTGAGAAGAAAAGGAATAGAGATTTTATTTAAAAGAGGGAAACCGCCTCTTGGAGTTCGGCACATATTTCGGAGAAAATGACTGATCAGTTACGCCCTAAAATGTTGAGCAGATAATCCCACGTGGTGATATTGAAAATGCGAAGTTACTTAGTTTTACGCAATTCCGTGCAACCACTCAGAGCGCGAAGTTATTTAACTTCGCGAAACGCGAGGGTAACTTGGTATTTTAACTTCGCGTTCTCATGAAAAACTTGGATTTTTGGCTAAGTTAAAGATGATCCCTATCCGATCACTTCAGGTATTAATGATCTAAGTTACGCAGAAGAGCCTTAGATTATTTTACCAGAATTATTAACCATCTGTTTGTTGAGCAAGCAAAATTATTGAAGCCAACAGATAGAGAGGAAAATAATTTATCTTTATTTATGAAGAAAGAGATTACAAAGAGGGAATTATAGCTCTCCCAAAAGCTTCTACATGATCATCAACTCATCAATAATCTAACGGTGAGATTTTTCTACGGGGTATTGAAGCTCAGTTCCCTGGTTCACATGCAAAAGATCTCCTCTGCAAATGTCAACTATGATCTGTCATTTAAAATGAAGCACGAGAGGAAAGGGAAGTGCTTCATCGAAGCACAAGCTGAACTGCAAATGCTGCAATTCTGAACTGCAAGTGCTGCAATTCTGAACTGCAAGCACTGCAAGCCCTCACTTGAGCTTGAAGCTCCTTCAATAGTTCATCTCCAGGAGCCAGAGCTTGAAACCTGCAACTATGTTGTAAAGCATATGCTTCTGACTTCCTTAGAGTTACTTCTACTGATGAAGATCGATGGATCCGCATACACTCCTCCTCGGAAAGGATTGGACTTACTGCAAAAGGAACAGAGTTTCCAAAAGAGTGAAAACGCGGAGCTAAGCTAACTCCGCGCACAGTTGAAGGAATAGCCTCGCGCTTTCAACGCAGAGGATGACGCGATAATTCCGCGTAAAGGAGAGACAAGATTTCTTTCTGCTCTTTCCTGCTCTTTCAAACTCATCGCGACTGCTAATCAAAGATAGCCTCGCAACTCATCGCGACTGCTAATCAAATATAGCCTCGCAACTCATCGCGACTGCTAATCAAAGACAGCCTCGTAATTCATCGCGACTGCTAATCAAAGATAGCCTCGCAAATTCATAGTGACTGCTAGAATAGCCCCGCGTTTTAAGCGCAGGGATGACGCGATAACTTCGCGTAGAGAAAAAACCAGAGTCGCTCTCTGTCTTCTCCTTTGAGCCTTACGGCCGAACGATGGCGATCTTGCCGATAAGATAAGCAATTGGCCAGTTTTAAACCAAGTCAAAGCATCACAAAATGGTTCTTAAAAGACCAAAAGATGAGGTTTTTACTTTCAAGAGTTGCTGCACAGACTGGTTCGCGGCTACAACTACTTTCATGGCTGCTGTCGTCGCCGCTAACATCGGCCGACGTGCACGAAGCCATACTCTTCTGGAGTGACATCCTAATGATGAAAATCTAACAGAGTCGAACAGAGATCAGTTGAAGATCGTTCGGCGACATCGCTCGCTCAATCTCTAGAGCTCTGGATTTCTCAGATTCTTTGAAAGAATGAAGAAGAAGACGAGCCAGAAGCCCTATTTAAAGGGGATAATCCGTCGCTTGGTATTCGGTGCGGAAATTCAAGGTGATTAATGCGGCAGTTACTCATTTCACTGAAGACGAAGTGAAGTTGATTAGCTCCGCGTAGGCGGGCTAAACTGGAGATAGACTTGGTATTCTAACTCAGCGTCTCAGTTTAAGTATCCAAAGTATTTCAAAATTTGCTAAGTCTAAGCCGTTTTGAAAACTTTGGAGGGGGTTCTGTTGGCAGTGAAAATTTCTAAGTTAAAAGGATTTTCCACGACAGAACGCAGAGCTAATTCAGTAGCCCCGCGTTTGGTAATATTAACCTTGCGTTTGAATAAAACGCAGAGATGTTTAATAGCTCCGCGTTGATTCCGCAGTCTGGCTTGTATTAGCCTCGCGTTTGAGTAAAACGCGAAAATGATCAATAGCTCCGCGTTAGCTCCGCGTTTTGGTTATTTAGCGCCGCGTTTTGATGCGATTAAAGCTCCGCGTAAACAGATAACCAGAATCTCAAATTAATTGAGATTATGATTCTGGGGCTATCCAAATATCCAAAGCAAGTCTAATCAGAATTCCATCAAAACTAAGATATTTGATTGGAATCCCTGATAATGACGAGTTCAATTTAGATAGAAACTCTTGCATTAACCTAGGGCTATAAATACCTTCCTGGTGAAACCCTAGGGATCTTCTTTTCGGCAATTGAGATATTTTTCTGAAATCTTGGAGAATTCGAGTTACGCACAGAGCCTTGAGTTCGTGAAGATCAGAGAAAATCACCATCTTCTTTCTGGAGTTCTTGAGAAGTTCGAGTTACGCGAGAGAGCCTTGAACAAATCAAAACTAGAGAAGATCGTCTACAGTCGGCCGATATCTTTAAAAGAGAAGATTTCAACGTACCAATCGTCCAAAGGAGCTGCTCGACAGATCCCATCGCCACTGATCCCACACTATTTTGTAAAAGAGAGCGATAAATATAAATCCTCTCGTTTGTTCTTTTTTTTATCTTGTTCACTTCCGTTGTAATTCAAGATTATTCAATGGAAGGAAGCGAAGGAACTTTTGCGACAAACACCAACCACAACGCTCGATACAGCAAAAAATATCTGTATCAAGTTAAGGAGATTGAGGACATGCTTATCAAAATGGAAGCGACGGTATTAACAAGACGAGAGAGCAGTCAAGGATGCTGTACTCCAGAAGATTGATATCTTGGAAAAGAAGGAGGAGCTTAGTGATCTAATCGAGGAAGAAGTAAGAGAACTCCTGAAAGTAAGAAGAGACATTAATCTCATCTATAAAAGAGAGGACGCAATTTGGAGACAAAGAGCCATATGCCGATGGCTTAAAGAAGGTGACGCGAACACAGCATTCTTTCACAAGATAACAAATATGCGACGAAGGGTGAATAGAATCACTAGACTCTCAGAAGGAAAGAATATATTGGAGTCAAAAGTGGAATTGCAAAAGTATGCATACACACACTTTCAAAAGATGTTTGGAGAAAGAAATGGCCGACAGATCAAAATGTATCCAGGTACGTGGGGACCGCAGGTGGATTGCAGGGGACTGGAGTGCGAGGTAACAGATGAAGAGATTAGGAAGGCAGTCTGGAAATTGGGGCGGATAGAGACCCAAGTCTAGACGGCTTTCCTTTACTTTTCTACAGGGAGTTTTGGCCAGTGGTTAAAGAGGATATTGTAAGGCTCATGAGGGATTTTATTGTAAGGAAATCAAACTTGGGGAGTATAAACTACTCACAGCTGGTCCTTATACCGAAGATTATGACGCCAACAATGATAAAAGAATTTCAGCCTATAGCACTCCTAAATAGCACGGTGAAATTCATTTCCAAGGTCTTGGCCAACAGACTATCACCCATGCTGATTGATCTGATTGGAGATTATCAATCTGGTTTTATGAAGAGAAATATACTTGAAGGAGTTGCAGAGGCACACGAAATCATCCATCAAATGAGAAAGACCCGTAAAAGAGGATACTTATTGAAATTGGATTTCGAGAAGGCATATGATATTATAGACTGAAATTGTCTGCTAGAAGTGTTGGAGCACAGGGGTTTTGGTACCCATTGGATTGAATGGATAACAATTTGGCTGACATCGGCAAAATGTCACATCCTAATGAATGGTGCTAGGAGTAAAGAATTAGTGTGTAGGTGCAGACTAAGACAAGGGGACCCCCTTTCCCCTTTATTGTTCGTCCTGGTTGCTGACGGACTAAGTCGAATGATCTCAAAGTCCAAGGAAGTAGGATTGTTGGAAGGGCTCAATAGATCAAAGTTGGTCAAGTTGATAAACTTGCAATATGCTGATGACACCCTGATATTTGGCAATACTGATATCAAACAAGGCATTGTTCTGATATGGATCCTGTCTTGTTTTAAAGCATGGTCTGGGTTAAGAATAAATCTTAGAAAGACTACAATTATCAATTTGGGTCAGGATAATTACACCTTCTCCATGATACAGAATATCTTTGGATATCATCAGGGTAGCTTCCCTATCAAATACCTAGGGGTGTCGTTGAGGCCAGATAGACCAAAGAGGGAAGATTAGAGGGAAATTATAGACAAATTGGAAAAGAGATTGGATGAATGACAAAACAGATATTTGTCGATAGGGGGAAGAGTGGTCCTAATCAACTCGGTCCTCTCTTCAACATCGCTATACCTAATATCCATCTTCCGCCTACATGTATGGGTCAGGGAGAGAATCGATAGTATACGAAAGAACTTCTTATGGGGAGGGCCGAATTCGGACAACTGAAAATATCACCAATGGGGCTAGGTATGCGACCTAAGGAGGAGGGTGGCCTAGGCATATTAAATTTAGAGATATTTAATGAGGCCCTACTTATCAAATGGTGGTGGAATCTAATGTCCCGTCTGAGAGAACGCTGGAGCATTTGCTTCTCACCAAGTATGGCCCAAATAAGGGCACATGGAGATTCAGATTGAGAAATAAATCGCAAATATCAGCATTTTGGAAAAGGAGTACTCCAGGCAAAGGCAAGGTTTCTATCTAGCATCACTTTTGAACTAGAAAATGGAGAGACTATTTCCTTTTGGAGGGACAGGTGGGCCACGAACATTTCGCTGAGTATATTATTCCCAAACTGCTTCGAAACGGTATAGAATAAAAAGGTAACGGTGGTAGAATGCTAGAAGCGCAACTTATGGTGTTTCAGAATGAATAGATCCTATTCTACAGTAGCTGGGACAGAGTCTAGAGCAATTAAAGATCTCTGGGAAATACTGTCCTAATAAGAGGTAACCTAGATAGGCCGGTCTGGAGGTGGGGTAGAGGGGACCAATTCTTAGTTTCGTTAATATACAACCATTTCATAGATGGAGGGTGTAGAATGACAAATGTGAAGTGGATTTGGAATGAGAATTACCTCTTGAAAGGATGCAATTCTCACTTGGTCAAAACTCTAGCGTAAAGGATGGTATGGTCCAAACATATGTATATTGTACCGAAAAGCAGGTGAAGAGACAAGACATCTGTTCCTAGATTGTAAATTCACTAAGAATATATGGAGAGAATGTGGGGGTCGATTCGGACTGACTTTCGATTATAGTGAACACGACAATATATGGAAGAGGGCTAGCATCAATGAGTCAACCTCTAACTTAAAATCCATATTAGTGACCTCGATTTGTTAGAATGTATGGCGTGAGAGAAATAATCATATATTCAATAACACCACGCACAAGATGTATTCTTACATTGGATATATTTATTTTGACGCCATCTCTTGGACATGATACCTAGCAGAAAAAGTTGTCAGAGTGCAGATAGAGTGCCTCCTTAGAACCACACAATAGAGAAAGTTATCACCACAGTATGCAAGACCAGCTGTAGAGAACAGCGATGAAGATGCACTTACTAGAGAGAAGTAGAGTCTTGGAGCAGCTTGCAACCTATGGAGAAGGGGAATCTCCTTACATTATATTTTATTCTAGCCTATTTATTATTGTTGTTGTACTAAAAACTAATGTTGTATTGAGAATCAATTTCGGTCTACGTACTTGCTTTAAGTTCTGCTAAATTTTCGTTGATGGAATACGGGGGGAATACCCACCGCTTTCTTCAAATAAAGAATCCGATCACCACAGCCAGATGGATGCTTCGTCTTCCTCCTCCTTGTCGCCACCGATGCAGGAGTCGGCGAAGGCAGAGCGGTGCTGGAGGGACGTGTTCTGGCTGTGCATCTTTGTCCTTCATCTGGTGTCCAGTCTCATGCTCGGATTTCTCGGTCTGAACCTGTTTAAAAATCCTGATCGGTTCAACATTGACCGGTTCAGGAACATGACGACGAGGATGATGATGCAGGTGCGGGCGCCATGGTCAGAGCTGATGGAGACGTTCAGGACGCTTGATGGGGTGGCGGGTGGGGTGGGTGCCATGCTGGCAGGGGCGTGGCTGATGCTGCTCGGTAGCAGGGTGGAGCAGATGATGAAGGTGTCGGTGCACTGCCTAACGACGTACCTGGCGGTGATGAGCGTGTTATGTTTTTGGGGGGCGGCCTTCGCCATGGAGGCTGGGCTGCAGTTCATGTATGTCATGTCAATCATGGATAGGTAATATAACTAATGTTTTGTAATCCAAATAAAACATTGATTTTACTTCATGTATGTCATGTCAATCATTGAATTGAGGTTCGCTTCCTTGTTGGGATGGATCTTGAGAGATCCCTTTGCTGACCTCTTGGTTGTGGAAATGGAGAGAACGATCTAGGATCACCAAACCTTTACCAGAGCTTCTCCGACTTTGTGAGAGGACGAGTGCTAATGGAGAAGACATCTGAGATCCGTTCGTGATTCACTGAGGCGGAGAAGACGAACTGGTCACATGGACCCATCCATCGTGGTTCGTCATTGTGCACAAGCAGAGATGACCCCGCTCCTGTAGACTGAGTGCCCTCGCCTCCCTAGAGGCGGAGCCCAGCGAGCATGTGGGTTCACATGGGATCCACATGTCTAACATGTGAGCACTAGCAGAAGCTTGAAATCACAGGCTAGGCTAACGTGGGACTAGGGCTAAAACTAAGGCTAAATCTAAGAATTTAAAATCACGGGCTAATTTAAAATCACATGGATCATGTGGGACCCACATGACTAGATGGAATCAAGAGCTAAGACTGAAGAATTTGAATTTAGAAATTTGAAAGAAAATTTGAATTTTAAACCTCAATATTGGTCTCACACGTGGGATTTAGTGAAGCCCACATTGACCTATGATCGAGTGTTGGAAATGCTGATAAAATTGACATCTATAGTACTGACCATTGGTGTGCCATGGACTGTAATACTAGAAGGTAGTAATACAGGAGGGAAAGAAAAGCAAGCATACAACCTATAATCAGGGTGCGGATGCGGGCCGTAAAGCCAAATGAGGTGAATGGTAGGTGTTCAGTTAACGAGACAAACTTTTTAGGTACTTTCAATTTCGTAAATACTTGTATCTGAATATTTATCTTGTCTTAAAATATATTATAATTAAGACAATATTATTAAAACATATTCTCATCTAAAGTTTTTAACTTATTTTAATCGAATAAAAAATTGAAACTATTTTCATATGCTTTAAATTGTTCAAACTTATCTTGAATATAATAGATAAATTTATCATCTATGTACAAAATAATTAATACAAAAATATTATTCAATAGAATGTGTGATTTCTTCATCAATAGTTTCATCAAATTATTTGTTTCTTTTAATGATATATTTTCCATGAAATTTAGGTTCTATCATTGTAGAAAATAACGCGTTACGAAATGCACTATAACTCATTTCGTAACATAGCACAGGCCCGGTGGTCCTTAACAGCAGAAGAAAACGCAGTTCTATGTAGCGGTGCATTTTTTGAAAATAACGTGCATTATGTAACGTAACGTTATAACGCAAAACAGCGCACGTTATTTCCTAGGGCCATTTTGGATATAAATATTCGCGTATATTAACCAAACCCTAAATCTCTTTCTCTTTTCTTTCGCAACTGAGAAAAACCCGTCACCTCACTTCTCTGCATCCATCCCTCTCTAAAAAAAAAAAATCCAACCTTCCTCTGACTACGCCGCCTCTCCAACGAGGTCGATCTTGCTGACAGAGGCCTTCCACGAGTTGGCCGACCCTCTCCATCGCCGGTCACTAATTCCAGATCAAGCCTATGATGAAAATAAGACCTAAACTTTTATTCCCTCAAGTTTCTTCTCCGATTAGAGTGGGAAAAGATGCAGCGTTGTAGAAGGAGCAACTCTGACGAGTCAATTTCGGCAAATCCAACTCCGATAAACTTCGACAGGTAAAATTTTAATCCCTAACGATTTTAATTTTTTTGATTTTTGTACTGCTAACTTGTTGATGTTAGGAAATCAAAGTTTTAATATTTATTTTGATTATTACATTAAATCCTATTTTTTTATAAGCTGTTGATAAAAATTATATGTACTGTTCGTTTGTGGTTTTTGTTTTCTTTGTTAGGCGATAAAAATCTAATCAAGACAATTTTTTGAGTTCATTTAGCTTCAAACCTTCCACTTTTTAGTCCAATTTCTTCAATAATTTTTTTTATTCTGTCCAAATTCCACTCTTTTTTAGAATATGTCCAGTTTCTTCGATAATTTTTTTCCCTGTTTCTGTCCAAATTCCGCGATAGAAATTAGAGATTGATTGGGTTTTTCGTTAGGCGATAGAAATTAATGATTAAGTGTATGTTATGCTGGAATTTTCTTGGGGCTAACACTTCCAAATTCCAATTTAGAGATTGATTGGGTTTGCTTCAAAATAACAACACATATTAGATGGGAGAAATTAGAAAAATTGGATGATCCCACTTTGCCTACTGCACTGTACTGTTGCAATTGGATTGGGTTATTTTTCGCCTATTGTTTGGGTTAAGCAAATATAAAATTGATAGGTTATTTTCGCTCACTACATTATTGCAATTGGATGATCTCACTTGACATATAAGAAACAACAAAATATACAACAGTACATCTATTTGGATAACTTTCATGTTCATTTTTTTGCCATAGAACCCATAACATAATACATCCATTACTTAGTATAATTTTTTGCTCATTTCTGTCCATATTTGCTTGCATGTTTTTTGGCGCAATTTTACAATTCATTTCCTGCAATTTGTATTATTGCTTGTTAAAATTTGAATCCTGAAACAAAATATTAAAAGTATTATGTCAAAACTTAATACATAAAGTTTAAAATAATAATAAAATAATGCAATTAATTAAATTGTTAAAATTGAAACTGAAAATCTGAAAGTTTTAAAATAGAAGTCATAAAATTAATTTTATATTTTGTTTTTGTTATTGTTGAAACTGAAAGTTTTTTTTTTATTATTCTTGATTTCTAAGAAATTGAAGAATTATGTCTAAATATTTGACTCCAGCAAGAGAATAGGGATTCATAAAGATGGTGAACCAAATAATTATTTTTATTTCAAATATTACAATCACCACATCACTACTGGAATTACAAGATTGAATCATCATTTTGTTGGTACAAGAAATGGTGTTAAAGTTTGTGAGCGAATCCCGACAAATGTGAAGAAAGCATACTAAGAGATGCTACAGGTTACAGAGTTAAAGAAGAAGAAGAAATTAGCATTGACCCGTGAAATTAGGAGAATGGGTGAACCACAGGTCGAGGTGATTAGCCAAGAACTTGAAAGTGCCGCAGGAAGCAATTCCTAGCCTCGAATATTAGGTGCAATAGACAAATTTATCAATGTGAAAACCCGTCAATTGAAATTTGAAACTTCTTTAAAGGAGACAAGAGAGGATTGCATAAGAACGATTGGCAGATGCATATATGCTAATAGATTATTATTAATATATTGAATAATCCATATTGAAAGGAGATGATAGAAGCGGTTAGTAACTTCGGATTCGGTTTGAAGCAACCGTCCTCTTACGAGATAAGGACATGAGTCCTTAAGGCTAAGATTGAGGATATTTATAAAATCAAGTAGAAACACGTATTGGTTTGGAAGAAATATTGATGTACAGTGATGTCAGATGGATAGTCTGATAGGAAGATCAGAAGCTTAATTAACTTTCTTGTAAATTCACCGGAGGGCACTTTCTTTTATAAGTCCATTGATATATCAGATCAATTCAAGACTGGAACTTATTTGTGGCAGTATATTGACAAGGTGTTTGAGGAGATTGGAGAAAAAAATATTGTTCAAGTGATTACCAACAACCATATCTCTTATGTGAATGCTGGTACAAAGCTTATGGAATCAAGAAAATGTCTATATTGGACTCTTTTTGCAGCTCATTATATTGATATGATGCATGAAGACATAGGCAAGATGAAGATTCACAAGGAAACTCTTGATACGGCAAAAGGTATAATATAATTCATTTACAATCATTGTTGGGTTCTCAGTTTGATGCCAGCATATACAAAGAGGAAAGAACTTCTAAAGGCCTACCATCACTCGATTTGCTACCTCATTCTTAATTTTGCAAAGGTTGTATAAATTAAGGCAAACTGTTTGCATCTGATGAATTTAATAAGAGTGTTTGGGCCAAAAAACTAAATGCAATTAAGGTCAAGAAACCGGTATTGTCTAGCCGAAGCTTCTGGGATCGTGTTTTGTTTTGCTTCAGCACCACTCTTCCACTTGTCTATGTATTGCGAGAAGCGGATTTGGATGTGAGGTCTTGTATGCCTTTTCTTTATGAAATGCTTGATAGTTGTAAAGAGAAGATAGCTGATATTTGTGATGGTAATAAAAGAAAGTACATGCCTTATTGGAATATGATAGATAAGAGGTGGACAAATATGTTACATAGGCATCTTCATACATCGGTATATTTTATTAATCCAAGATATTTCTATAGCGATGCCTTTTCTAATGTTCCAGAGGTGAGGAGAGGCACTCGTGAATGTATGCAACGTTTGATACCTGATCTTAATGAGTATGCACAAGCTGATGTTGAGTTGGATCAGTTTAAAAAGAAACTTGAAGAGTTTGGATCCCTGCTAGCTCAAATGATCATGAATGCCCATAGTCCAGGTATAATTTTATTCATTTCTATGATTCTATGCGTAGTTTTATCATTGATTTTTTAAATTTTTAACTCTAAAATTATTTTAGTTGCTTGGTGAAAACGATTTGAAGAGGATGTTCCTATACTTCAAAAGTTTGCAATTCGGATCCTCTCTTTTAATACTATTATTTATAAATGTGAATGCAATTGGAGCACTTTTGAGTAAGTATGAAAATTTAAAACTAAATAATTTTTGGTTGATATTTTATTTCGCTGACATTTTTGAATTTACTTATAAAAATTCACATTTCACAAATTTATTGAAGGTTCATTTAAAGAAAAGATGTCGCTTGGAGCAAGAACGTCTACAATCTCTTGTCTATGTCATGTATAATATTAAGCTTAGAGAGAGGAATATATGGAGAAAATGAATGAATTTGGATCTGATTCTTATAGATGAAGCGACTCCTGATGATTAATGGCCTGTAGAGAGTGAAGAATCATATCTTGCCTTGCCGATGATCTTAGATTGTTTGATGACCGAGATGAGAATATTGTTGATACGGGAACTAGGGATTTTCTAGATGTCACCGTGATTAATAGTAATTAAAATGTTATGGTCACTACAGATAAGGGTGACAAGTAAGATGGGAATGAAATTACAAGAAAAAATGGAGGGTCGATACTTCATGTAAGTAATTAAAATTTTGGTTTTCAATTCTTTATTAAGTGTCTACCCTATGGCTTTAAGCATCATATAACTTCATTAATTTGTGAATTTCTTTTGTAGCATCTTTCTCGGACAAAAGAAAATCAATTGAACGATGTGGTGGATGAGACGGGGGATGTTATTGATCCTGAAGATGCTAATTATATCTGGGATGAGGATGATCTAGCTGTAGTAGAGTAGATAATGATATGAGTACTTAACTTGTATATCTTGGAAGAAAATATTTTGTATAACTTAAATACTTAATTTGTAATTTTGTATGTTATGAAGTTGTTAATGTGTTAAGAGCATTAAGACTTTTATGTATATTGTGATGTGAACTATGAATTTTAAACATAGTTTAAAAAATTGTTGTAATATTTGCTAAAAATTTTAAAATTTTTCTATGCCTTTAAATTGATTTTACAATGTTTTATATAATTTTTTTAGATTTATTTACTTATTTATGAAAATTATTAAATGTAGTTTTACATTTATTTTAATTAAATAAATAGAAAATTGCGTAACCTATATTATGCGTTACATTGTTTGCTACATATCCTAACAAAAAAATGTTATCGTTATTTTAAACATTGGGTTCTATATTTGTTTCATTGCAATTTCTCTATATGAGTCTAAAGTAAATGCTATCATTTTCTCTATCAGTGTTCAAATACCGGTCGGTATACTAGTATATAGCCCGGTATATCATATTTTATGAAGAAACGATATGGGATGGGTATTTTTTTTACTAGACATCGTTTTTGGTCGGTATGGGCCAATATATTGGTAACGTGCCAATATATCGGCGGATAACAGTATGAAAAAATACCGGCTGGTATTATAAAATATTATTTTTTAAGTTTGGTTTTGGTTGCAGGTTAAACCCGTTAACCGGTTGGAAACCTGTTGAGATAGGCTACCCATAATTGGGTCAGGATGGGTTAAAAAATGCAATTCTCTCTCTCTCTCTCTCTCTCTCTCTCTCTCTCTCCCTCCACCCCCGATTGCTCAGCTAAGCGACGTCCTAACCCTAATGCGTAACACTCCAATCCAATCACTATCCGATCAAAACCCCAAACCCAAAAGAAGCTTTCGACCCCCGATGTCAGCAAAAAATTCTGGAGTTATCTGTCAAAACAAGGCAGATCCGCGAATTTAGGGTTTGAGCTCCGTAACTCAGCAGATCTGCGAACCTAAAGTTCGAGGTTCGCGACCCAGCTACGATAGAATAGATCCGCGAATCTAAAGTTGAGATTCGCGATACTGTCCACAGTTTCCAGGGAGGGGTTTAATACAAAGTCACCCGACCCGAACGAAGGGAGTTGCCACCTCGGATCGTGAAGCCAACTGCCAAATGAATGTAGCGGCATTATTTCGATTATGCGAGTAACTACCTAACGAATATGATGGCACTTCTCGAGTAGTGGGGCTAACGGTCAAACGAATGAGACGGGGACGTTGCCCTAAAACCTCTATAAAAAGCGGGAAAACGAAAAGAGAAGGGATCATCTTCTTCTTGAATTACCCTTTGTGATCAGAAGTCCGGAGTCTTTCTGCCAATTGAAAGAGTTTGTGCGGAGTATCAACGGAGAGCAAGATCGTCCTCCATAGCTACCTCAGAACCCAGTTTTAAACAAAGAGGGAATCTATTTTCCGAATCTTCTGTAAATGGGAAACAGTTGGAATTGTAATGTTTTATTAAAGTATCTCAATAGAGAATCATTTATATATTTATGGCGAACAGTAGATTGGCGACTCCACTGGGGTCTACCATCACCTCTGGTGATCTGGTAGTAGCTCAAACCAACAACAATCGAGTTGGCAGCCTGGTCAACTCGCTCACCATCCAGGTTGACTAAGAAAAGTATGAAGACTTTTTTTTCTGGCTCCAAGAGCCCTACTTCCTTATGGGGGTGCCGTAAGGTCTCCAAAGGATCAATCTCTAAGGAGACTTCAAGGGCAACAACTCAACAGGAGGAAACAGTAGACCAAACTGGTCTGAAATCTTCTTATTTACCAATATTGGGCTCTGAGCCAGTTTCGGCTAAGACTCCTGATCTCTCTAGCAAAGTGGATCAAGGTCCCCACTTCAACTAGGGGAAACGACTATTACCTACTCTGCAGGACTATGACGCGGGGAAGGAGGTTCCTCTTACTCGTACAATGAGAAGGAATCAAAGAAGAAGCAAAGCTCGTTTCCTTCGCAGGACTATGCAGCAAAAGGAAACCGCCAACTCATCATTGCGAAGGCCTACTATACAAGTACGAAGGCCAAAATGCAAGATTACAAAAGATCAAGATGCGGAAAGATTTACTCACGTTTCCTACAGGAAACAAAGTAAATCCACCAAAGTTATCTATGACTACAAACGCAGAATGTACATTCGCGTCCTTGAGTTTCGGGGGGAAAGCATGATCACGCAATTGAAGGAGCGCGCGAACCTTCAGCTTGCAGAAAGCATGCGATTACCACGGAGCCTATCTCAAAGGCTAAAACTATCTCACCCACTGTTCTAGTTAGAGTGAGACTTGCTCCAAAAGCCTTCGACGAAAGAGGGACTCCGGTCCCAAAGATATCTTTCAAAGATGACGCCGACCAAGAGTTCCAATGCAAGAGATCTACGAGAAATTCTAAACAGAAAGAGGAAAGAATCCCACGCATCTCACTGCCATTACGAACGGCTGATCATTGCAGTACTATCACACTGTCATTGTTCAGCCCATACTAGATAGTCGGTGTTCCATCGACTATCAATATCATCAGCATCTTCATCCCAACCGGCAAAGAGGAGACGACAAAACAGACTCGAGTTTTATGAGCTTGAATACCCTGAAATGTCATCCAATATGATAAGTGTCGAGGAAAAGAAGAAGAAAAGGAAGACGAAGAAAGTCTTCGAGGGAAGTGCTTTCAACTCAGAGCACTCTTCGGGCCTGAAGGAAGTGTTCAATGAAGAGCGAGGAGTTTTCCAAAACACTCGACTCAAAAGTGGGATGGCAATCCCGATGAATTATAGACAAATGGCTGGAGTCTCCTCTGGTGAGGAAGACATGACCAAGTTTGTTATGGCCGAGTCGCAAACCTCTTATTCGCTCCTGGAAGACTCCGTCTCCACGTACATAGCCCAAAACAGTACCCCAGAGGAATTCATGTGGAGGATGGATGAACAAGACAAAAGTATCCAGCAACAGCAAAATGCTATCAGCGAAATTAAAGACATGCTGCATGTTCTGCTGGAGTTGGAAAAGACAAGGTTGAAGAATGCATCTTCCCAGATGCACCCCATAACCCAAAAACTGACAAGGGAAAGAGGGCAGAAGAAGAAGGTCATATTCTTCACAATAATGAAAAAAAAGGAGAACATCATAAGGATGATGACAATCATTCCACGCATCAGGAAGGAAATACGAATGCTGTCTGGATGAAGAGTTTCCAAAATCAACTGAATGCCCTAATGCATAAGAGTGATTTGCAAGAGCTAGGTGTTGTAAGGCCATATCTCATGGAACGGAAAAGTATGTCGTTTCCATAAAGCTACAAGCCATTGAAGCTTAAATCCTTTGATGGTAAAGGGTCGCCGAATCAGCATATTTACTATTTCAAATCGCAAATTGGGCATTTAGCCATAAATAACCCCATCATTACGCGGGTATTTATTAGTACCTTAATAAGACTAGCATTTGAATGGTTCTAGAGGCTTGAACCGAGAACCATCAATTCATGGAACGACATGGAAAAGCCTTCCTGACTAGGTTTTATGAAGACGATATGGAAGTATCAATGCCGGCGCTTCTAGCCACTAAACAAAAGAAAGGGGAGTCAGTTCGGGCCTTATTAAAAGGTTCTGGAATGATTCTCTCAGATACCCACACGGGATGCCAAAGAAGACCTTGGTAGAAACCTATCGACATAATCTCTCGACTAAGGTTCTAGCCAGGATGGGAGCAGTGAAGTCCTCGACTAGGAAGGATCTCGCCCTATAAGCTGAGGAGGCTGAAGAGATCGCGCAAAGGTTTGAAGAAGAAGGAGGCGAGGAGAAACAGAGGCGAAACAAAGACAACAACCATAGGCCCCGAACCCGAGGATATAAGGAGAAGGAGACAATGGTGGTTGATACTCCACAGCCTGCAAAGTGTTCTCCGAAGCTCCCTCCTCAGGCACGTGTGCCTCAAAAATAATATTCTTTCAAGGACGAACGTACGAAAACTCTCTTCAACCTCCTCATGATTTAAACTACCAGAATCTAAACTTCCGGAAGAAGTAAGGAAAGTTAATGATTCTAATTATTGTGTCTACCATAGGATTATTAATCACCCTACCGAGAACTATTATATTCTCAAAGATAAAATTCAAGCCTTAGTTGACGCAAAAGTCATCAAGCTCTAGGAGCACCAAAAAAAGGTGACCGCGAACATGGTGACTTTCAAGTTCGGTAAAGCACCTGACTGGATAGAGTCAACAGTTTAAGATGGAGTGCAACCTATGCCTAGAGGCATAATGCAGGTCGTGAATTTTCATCCGCATCAACAACAGGAGAAAAGATTGTTTCCCTTCGAAACTGATAGAGGAGAGATAATGTGGGTGCATCCAGATCTCCTTAATGATGAACAATAGACTACCAATTCATCTGGAAGAAGGAGAAAAATGAAAATCCTTACTTCTAATGTCGTCTCCATAATTTTCGAAGATGACAAGGGCATTCCTATTCTAACAGATTCGGAAGAAGAAATTGGAGACTCTCTGGTGGCTGACGTGGATCTACCTCCCTCTGGGACCTGTTTGGAAAAAACTTACCTGAAGAATTATGGGCAGGCCGCAGAATTCCGGCCACCTCCGGAGAAGATCAAACAAAAAGAGCTTAAGTTTGACAAAGCTCTGAAGAAAAAGGGAAAAGAGCATGCGGAAGATTTACAGAAGTCATTTCAATTCGATATCTTAACGCAGTTAGCTAATATTCCCGCAAGAATAACCTTGTATGAGCTCGTGAAACTTTCTAGATCAACTAGAGAAGCTTTAAGTGAAGCTCTGCAAGATTCGGAGGTATTCCTGGCACAGATACCAGAAATGGTTGAGAAAGAAGAATTTTTTTGCACGATAAGCCACCAGACCTCTGATAAAAACATCCCTTGCATCACTTTCACCCTGAAAGGCATGAAAGTTAGAAGCAATAAGCATCACCGCCCTTTGTATTACAAAGGGTACATAGGATCGGTAGAGATCGATTGCATTCAAGTTGATCCAGGCTCAGCCTTAAGCATCATGCCACAGAGGATGCTACAGTATCTTGGAGTTCCGATGAACATGTTAGCAGCAACTAGTACCACTATCTTTGGATTCAATGCCAACGGTAGTAGACCATTGGACAAGATAAAGCTTAAGTGCCAAATCAGAGACCTAAAAACGGAAGTCACATGTTATGTGATAGATGACGACACGTCTTACAATTTGCTACTAGGGATGCCCTGGATCCATAATAACCTCATTGTGCCATCCACGTTGCATCAATGCATAAAATATGCGGATAAAGACAGAAACGTAAAAATGCTGGTTGCGGAAAAGCAACCCCTTTAAAGGAGTCGAAAACTACTTTACTGACGTGTTTCTATATCAAGATGCGTTCGATGTTTCAGATTAGCCTGCTCCAGACGACTCTGATAGCAGTGAAGAGGCCAACACAGAATCAGGATCCGAAGATTCGGAATCCGACGATGTAATTTGGGACGGTGAGCCCATTGTGAGAAGCCTTGAAGGCCTTGATGTATATAACATAGTTCACTCTGAGGGTCATGGGTGATAAATGAAAGTTTAGAATTTGCTTATTCTTCTGATATTGATTCTGAACCTTCAAGTACTAGTACAGATGCGTTCAACGACTGTTTAGATAAAATATGCTCATTGGCTCCTTTCCAAGCATCTATCCGATCATCCTTTCACGAATTGAGTGATGGCGATGAAAGTGCCAACAAGGCTATTTTGGAAGTTCCTCCTAAGGACGGAATGCAGAAATCCATAATATTCGGAAAGGCAAGTTACAAAAGCAAAAAGAAGTGCTTAGATTCTGAAGAAGAATAGGAAAATTCCGATTTCTTCCATTATGATGAAAATTCTCATAGACTAATAAAGAAAATGGGATATAACCTGGCCAAAGGCAGGGAGTTGAACTTTGAAAAGGGAAGAAGAACAACTTTCTGATCTTTTGTCCCAGAGGGAAAATGCCAGATTATTATCAGAAGATGACAGGGGGTTGGGATATATCACCACTCCCAAGGGTTCCTCAGGTGAGAAAATTAAAGAAAGGCAATTCGATCATTCGTCAGAATCGTCCTGTTGGGATTCAGATATCAGTGTCGGCATGATCTTCCGTGAAGTGTCTGTGAATATGGCCTCCGTGATCCAAGAAGACGAAGGCCTAGAGGAAGCCTCGCCAATAAAAGATGAGTGAGAAACTCAGTTTGAACAGCACGAGCCTCCAACCGAAGATAAAGTAATCCAAATAAATATGGGGGATGAAAAAAATCATAAACCCATATTTATAAGTGAGAACCTATCCTCGGAAGAGAGAGAGGAGTTAATATCCCTCATTAGCGAGTACATCAACATTTTCGCCTGGAGTTATGAGGAGATGCCAGGATTAGACCCAAGTGTCGCAGTTCATAAACTGAACATCCGACCAAATGCTAAGCCAGTAAAGCAACAGCAATGAAGATTCCGCCCATAGATCATGGAAGTTATTGAAGTTGAAATAAAAAAGTTAATCGAGTCAGGCTTTATTCGCGAGGAACAGCCCCATGATTGGGATGCGAATATAGTTCCTGTAACCAAGAAGAACAGAAAAATCCAGATTTGTATTGATTTTAGGGATTTGAATGAGGCCTGTCCTAAGGACGAATTTTCGTTACCCATTACAGATGTTATGATAGATAATACTTGTGGGTATGAACGTATGACATTCATGGATGGGTTCTCATGGTATAATCAGATAAAGATGTACCCTGATGATGAGAAGTATACGTCTTTCAGAATACCCCTCGGAGTATACTGCTATATAGTTATGTCATTCGGCCTAAAGAATGCAGGTGCCACGTATCAACGTGCTATGAACGTAATATTCCAAGAACATCTGTGAAAGACAATAGAACGTTACGTAGATGACCTAGCAATTAAAAGTAAGAATAAGGGTGATCACTTACAAGATATGAAGATGGTATTTGACCTCATGAGGAAACACCAGCTCAAGATGAACCCGACTAAATCTTTTCTAGGGGTCTCTGATGAGTGCCATATATTGCATATTTATCGCCTTCATATTATCTATTTTTATATATAAATAATGCTACTCGGGTATTTTTATTGTGTTTTTTAGGAATTTTGTTTGTACAAGGAGATGTCATGAAATCAGAGTTGGAGTAGGAAATCAAAGTCCAAAAAGTTTCTAAAGTGGGCAAAACTATAAGACTATGACGCTGCAGAGAGTCAAAGTGTAATACAGTCATCAAAATAAACTCAAAAGGAGAAAATAATCGAAGGAAAAAATAAATCAAAAATTAAATAATTATTTTAACTACTAATTAGCAGTATTAGCGGCCCAAAGTGGGCCCCACTCTTCGATTTTTCTCCCGTAGATTTGTTATAATTTTGTAGTTTCATAATTGTATTATAATTGGGTTTGGTTTTCCGAAGCCTATATATTGGCCGTATTTTTGTATTCTAGAGAATCCTGTAGTTTTTGTACTCGTTTTTCATTAATAAAATTAGGGTTTTACTGAAGGGGTAACGACCACAATACCGTGCTCCAGAGGTACACCATTACTTTCTAATCTTTATTTATTTTTTAGATAGAGTTAATTTCTTTCTAATATAGATTTATTCGCTTTCTAGATTAGATTTTATTGTGTTTATGAATAAAAATTCGATTCAGCTTATTAGGTAGCTAATTTTCTTTAGCTCTAGAATGTAGATGAAATTAGTTTAATAGATGTAATATGAATTTATCTCATCTTTTTCCTAAAAAGAAATAAAGTTATGATTTTTCTATAAATAAATAAAATATAGAGTTCGTAAATCATAATTCTTTGATAGATTATGCTTAATTAATATTTTGATAATCTATAATTAGATGAGATTTGGAATTCATATTCTTTATTTATTTCTAGAATCATTAACAAGATTTCCTATAAATAAATTGAATTGAATAAACTTGTAAAACTGATTTCTTTGATATGTTATACTTAAGTTCGGTCTTTTGATAGCCTATGTTTAGATTAGAGTTTGAAGTTTATTTTTTTGCTTTTGTTTATAAGATTTTCTACTTGATATAATTTGTTTTTAAGAAACGTGTTATTTTTTATGGTCTATACTTGCACATCACTTGATAGGTCATACTTAGAGGCACTTAATTAAAATCAAATTAAAAAGATCACTTTTTTAATATGTTACTTAACCGTGCATAATTAAAAAGTTAGGAAGAAAGAGATAATTCATTGTTAGGTTATTATTCTAATGGATTCGAAATCCTACGCTAATCTTTAGAACTTAGAACCAATCTTCCCTCAATTTAGAAACTCTTAGTTAATCCACTAGAACTAAAGAAATAGTAAGAATTACAAAACATCTGAGATCTCTATGAGACGACCTGTTAAGTGCTATAATTGACACTGTATGCTTGCAGTAAATTATCACATCAGTCTCTAGTTGAAAGTTCCTCTGTTTTGTCATAACTTCCAAAGGGATTTATCTCGACCCGGACAAGATTAAGGCTATCCAAGATATGCCACCTCCCCGCAACCTCAAAGAATTAAGGGGACTGTAAGGTAGACTGGCGTATATCCGCAGATTTATATCAAATTTGTCCAGTAAATGTCAGCCCTTTACCAGGTTAATGAGGAAAGGAGTGTTATTTGTTTGGGATAACGCATGCCAAAAGGCTTTTGAAGAAGTCAAACAATACCTCATGAAAGTACTATTTCTCGTAGCCCCAGTCTCGGAAATACTTTTCTGCATATGTGAGAGTTATGGACCACTCCTTGGGAGCCTTGTTAGCGCAGAAGAATGAATCGGATCACGAATAAGCTATTTATTCCTCAGCAGAATGATGATCGGGGCGGAACACCACTATAGCCCAGTGAAGAAGGAATGTTTAGATTTAGTGTTTGTAGTGCAAAAAATGTGACACTACTTAATTGGAAAAACCATTCACGTTATATCGAGAGTTAACGCCCTGAGAATACTAATGACTAAACCCGGATCGTTGAATTCGAGGCTATCCAATTGGGCTATTTTGTTATCACAATATGATATGCATTTTGTCCCACAAAAATCTATTAAAGGACAGGCCGAAACCATGTGCTTTATCGCTTCGGAGTGCCCAAGAGAATCATTCATGACAACGGGCCTCAGTTCGTGGCCAAGTATTTTTCAGATTCTACAACAAATACAGGATCGAAGACGTAGCTTTCACGCCATATTACCCTACAGCCAATGGTCTAGCGGAAGCTTTCAACAAAATTATTGTAAAACTCCTCAAAAAGTTTGTGTCATCCAATCAAAGGGACTGGGATGAGAAGCTCAGAGAATGTCTGTGGGCGTATCGCACCACAGTCCGAACCCCCACCAATGCCACGCCCTTTTCTTTGGTGTACGGGTTAGAAGCGTTCTTACCTTTGGAAATTCAGATTCCATCGTTGCGAGTCGCACTAACGACTGGGATGACGCAAGAAGAAAGGCATCAGTAAATGCTCCAGGAATTAGAAGCCTTAGATGATAAGCAGTTGGAAGTTCAACAGAGTATTGAACTATACCAAGCGTGAATCTCCAGGACTATTAACAAAAAGGCCAAACGAAGAACTTTCAAAAAAGGCGATCTGGTCCTTTCAGTAAGAAGACCGATCATAACTAGCCAAAAGCCTAGAGAAAAGTTTTAACCAAATTGGGAGGGACCTTTAGGCAAATTGAATCAAAAGACCGATCAAATTGAGAGAAAAGTTTACTCCAACGGCGCATATCGGTCGGTCAAACCGAATGGTGATAAGATCATGATGCCAATTAATGGCAAGTTTTTGAAAAAATATTACTCTTAGTAAAATTGCGGAACACCAGTTGTAATGTAATCTGGGTAGTTCAATGCAAATGACGAATAAAAAGTTTATCTGCAGTCAAGAGTTCATTAACAAAGATTCGCGGTTCCAGGCTAAAGATTTTTGAATCGCAAATCTAAATTCCTTTCCTCCGAACTTGCTAAGTTAAAGAATACCTCTGACGAACCAAAATTGCTTTCCTCCAAATTTGCCAAGTTAAAGAATACCTCTGGCGAATCAAAATTTCTTTCCTCTAAACTTGCCAAGTTAAATAATACCTCTAGCAAACCAAAATTTATTTCCTCCAAACTTGCCAAGTTAAAGAATACCTCTGGCAAACCAAAATTTCTTTCCTCGAAACATGCCAAGTTAAAGAATTCCTCTCGCAAACCAAATTTTTTTTCCTCTAAACTTGCCAAGTTAAAGAATAACTCTGGCTAACCAGAATTTCTTTCCTCCAAACTTGCCAAGTTAAAGTATACCTTTGACGAATCAGAATTTCTCTCCCCCAAAACTTGCCAAGTTATAGAATAGCTCTGGTGAACCAAAATTTCTTTCCTCCAAACTTACCAAGTTAAAGAATACCATCAAAATTTCTCTCTTTTGAATTTGCCAAGTTAAAAAAATATACCTCTCGCGAATTAGAAGTCATGGTGTTCGTCGCAAAAGTTTCTTCGCTTCCTTCCATTGAACATATCTTAGATTACAATAAAAGTGAACAAGATATATAAAGAGAACAAACGAGAGGATTTTATATTTTAATCTCTCTCTTTTACAATATTGTGGGATCTGTGGCGATGGGATCTATAGTAGTTCCTTTGGACGATCGGTACGTTGAAATCTTCTCTTTTAAAGATATCGGCCGACTATAGACGATCTTCTCTGGTTTTGATTTGTTCAAGGCTCTCTCGCGTAACTCGAACTTCTCAAGAACTCCATAAAGAAGATGGTGATTTTCTCTGATCTTCACGAACTCAAGGCTCTGTGCGTAACTTGAATTCTCCAAGATTTCAGAAAAATATCTCAATTGCCGAAAAGCAGATCCCTAGGGTTTCACCAGGAAGGTATTTATAGCCCCAGGTTAATGCAAGAGTTTCTATCTAAATAGAACTCGTCATTATCAGGGATTCCAATCAAATATCTTAGTTTTGATGGAATTCTGATTAGACTTGATTTGGGTATTTGGATAAGCCCAAAATCATAATCTTAATCAATTTGAGATTCTGGTTATCTACTTACGCGGAGCTTTAATCGCATCAAAACGCGGTGCTAAATAACCAGTGCGAGGAGCTAACGCGGAGCTATAGAACATCTCCGCGTTTACTCAAACGCGAGGCTAATACAAGCCAGACTGCGGAATCGACGCGGAGCTATTAAACATCTCCGCGTTTTATTCAAACGCAAGGTTAATATAACCAAATGCGGGGCTATCAAATTGGCTCTGCGTCCTGTTGTGGAAAAACCTTTTAACTAAGAAATTTTCACTGCCAACAGAACCCCCTCCAAAGTTTTCAAAATGGCTTAGACTTCAGTAGATTTTGAAATACTTTGGATATCTAAACTGAAACGCGGAGTTAGAATACCAAGTCTATCTCGCGTTATGCTCACTTACGCGGAGCTAATCAGCTTCACTTCGTCTTCAGTGAAATGAGTAATTATGTCATTAATTACGCTGAATTTCTACGCCGAATACCAAGCGACGGAAATTCTGTTTAAATAGAGCTCCCGGCTCATCTTCTTCTTCATCTCATCCGAAGAATCTTAAGGCTTCAGAGCAGGCGACTCAGGCTTCTTATTTTGAAAGAATGATCTCCAGCCGAGCTTCTTTTTCCTTTCCATAGATCTTTATCACTAGGATGCCATCTAGGAAGAGTGCGACATCGCGCAAGTTGGCCGGCGTTAATGGCAGCAGCCGTGAAGGTAGACGCGACGGCGAACCAGTCTATGCAGCGTCTTCCGAAGGTAAAAACCTTAACTCTTGGCTTCTAAGAACCATCTTGAGATGTTTTGGCTTGGTTTAATCCACCCAACTGTTTATTTTACCGGCGAGATCGCCGTTCTCCGCAAAGTTATCGCGTTATCCCCTGTGCTTGAAACGCGGGGCTTATCTGACTAGTGGTCTCGATGAATCTGCGAGGCTATCTTTGATTAGCAGTCGCGATGAATTGCGAGGCTATTTTTGATTAGCAGTCGCGATGAATTGCGAGGCTATCTTTGATTAGCAATCGCGATGAATTTGAAAGAGAAGGAAAGATCAGAAAGAAATCTCGTCCCCTTATACGCGAAGTTATCGCATCATCCTCTACATTTAAAGCGCGAGGCTATTTCTTCAACTGTGCGCGGAGTTAGCTTAGCTCCGCGTTTTCACTCTTTTGGAAACTCTGTTCCTTTTGCAGTAAGTCCAATCCTTTCTGAAGAGGAATGTATGCGGATCCATCGATCTTCATCAACAAAAGTAACTCTAAGGAAGTCAGAAGCATATGCTTTACAACATAGTTGCAGGTTTCAAGCTCTGGCTCTTGGAGATAAACTCCTGAAGGGGCTGTAAATAGGGAGCTGCAGCACTTGCAGTTCAGAATTGTGCTTCAATGCAGCACTTCCCTTTCCTTTCGTGCTTCATTTCGGATGACAGATCCTAGTTGACATTTGGATATGAGATCTTTTGCATGTGAACCAGGGAACTGAGCTTCAACACCCCGTAGAGAAATTTGGAGTTCTTTTGCATGTGAACCAGAGAACTGAGCTTCAACACCCCGTAGAGAAATCTTACTGTTTGGTTATTGATGAGTTGATCATGTAAAAGTTTTTGGGAGAGCTATAACTCCCTCTTTATAATCTCTTGCTTCATGAATAAAGATAAATTATTTTCCTCTCTATCTGTTGGCTTCAATAATTTTGCTTGCTCAACAAACAGATGGTTAATAATTCTGGTAAAATAATCTAAGGCTCTTCAGCGTAAATTAGATCATTAATACCTGAAAAGATCGGACAGGGATCATCTTCAACTTGGCCAAAAAAAATCCAAGTTTTTTTCATGAGAACGCGAAGCTAAAATACCAAGTTATCTTCGCGTTTCTCGGAGTTGCGTGGAGTTAATATCTTCACTTTTTTTTTTCACGCGAGGCTAATAGCTCCTCGTTTTGGAGAGTAACTGACCAGTCATTTTCTCCGAAATTCGTGCCGAACTCTAAGAGGCGGTTTCCCTCTTTTAAATAAAATCTCTATTCTTTTTCTTCTCACTTTACTTGAGAATTTTTCAGAAACTTAGAGATTCAGGCGATCACAGTTCAGGCGACCCGAGCTTCTTCCGACCGAGTTTCCTCCCGATTTTCAGTCGATTTTCCTCAGCAATGGCACCCAAAACTCATGCTAATTCTCGCGCGGCTCCATCATCGGCAACTGGCGCAAGCAGTGGTGGCGGCGGCCATGGCAGTGACGCGTCAGCCCACATTTCGCCTATCGGGGGTAAGAATCTCTCCATCGAGACTCTTTAGAACATTTCTAGAGTGATTTGGCTTAATTTTAACTGATCAATCAACTCTTTTACCGGCGAGACCGCCGTACTCCTGCTGTAAGGCTTGGAGAAGAAGAAAAGTCTCTGACTTTCTTCTTACGCGAAGTTATCGCGTCATCCTCGCGTTTTGAAGTGCGGGGCTATCTGATGTAGCAGTCGCGCTGAAATGCGAGGCTATTTTAAGTAGCAGTCGCGCTGAAACGCGAGGCTATTTTAAGTAGCAGTCGCGCTGAAACGCGAGGCTATTTTAAGTAGCAGTCGCGTGGAAACGCGAGGCTATTTTGAGTTCTGCGCGGTCTAATTTTTAGCTTCGCGCGGCGCTATTCTTAGCTTCGCGCGTTCTAATTTTTAGCTTCGCACGTCCATACTTAGAGAATTTTTCTGTCTTATAGAAACTTCTCTCACTCTGCTTTCTTTTTGCAGTAGGGTATTCGATGGAACTCTTCCCCACAAGAATTACTTCGGTTTTGCTGAGGGTTCTGATCCCTCAGGCCAATTTCGCTTCACCACTATCTTGGCTTCATATAAGCCAGACCCGAAGGAGCGCAAGGAGAAGTTGATCAAGTATCACCCCACTACTGTGCGAGAAATCATAACCGATACAGCCTTCGAAACTTTGAATAGAGAAGCGATGGAGAAACCCGCCTTCCTCTTTGGAGACCAGATGGATCAATCAGATGAGATCCTTTCTGAAGAAGAGTGTGTTTGGTTATATAACTCAGGCAAAATGCTGATGTTTCTGCCTAGAATGGCTCGTAGCTATCCTCTGGTCTATCTTCAGAGGCTGGCGATGCCTCGGGAATTAAAGTGGGGACTGACTCAAGAGCAAGATGGCGTCCCAACAGGCAAATTTGGTGCAAAAGGGGTTTATCAAGATGGTCCCCCCAGATGCATTACTGGCTTGCTTCCAGGCCGATTTGGCATGGAGCTTCCAGTGGGAGAAGTCCCATCTCGTGCCCGAACTTTCTTAAGTGAGTTCCTGGCAAAGGATGGTCAGTACCCGGCTAGCAACTTCAGGACGCCTGGCTGGGTTCATTCTTCTAACAATATGTGGTGGGCCCGCCTTGTTCAGTACATGCTGGATTCCCACGAGCCCATTTTAAAGGATATTGGCTTGTATAAAGCTATCATGAATGTCCAATTCGGGTTTCCCCAGAGTGCTTATCATTTTTACTGCCTCTTGGAGATGTATAACCCTGAGACTTGTACTCTCTTTACACCAGTGGGTGAGCTAGGATTCGCTCTTCACGAGATGTTCGAGGTTTCCGGGCTTTCCATGGGTGAAATCCCCTATGAAGATTATATCCCCATCACCAATGAGCTGAATATGCTACTGGCGAGGGATGAGCGCATCTATGCCACATACTGGGAGATGATGTGTCATTATCATATTTGCGCTGACTTGACGGGTGCGCGTAACCACGGTATCGGCCATAAGAAATGGGCCGAGTATCTCTTTGCCAATTTAAACTCTAAGGATAGCTCGGCCACTATCCATGGTCATTCTCCTGTCCCCATCCCAGAGATTGACCAACGTGTAGCTAGGGGCCATTACCGTCTGTATCATACTATAGACTCCAATGAGAACGGATATGATCCCGGCACTTCATTCAAGAGCTACTATTATCAAGCCCAGTTCCCGATCTCCAACAGAGGTCTCATTGTCGGGTTTCTGATGTTGTGGCTGAAGAGATGTGTCGTGCCGTCGTTACCCAAAGAAGCAATTGCGGTGACCGTGGTATATCCAGCGGTTCTTCTAGCATATGGCCGACCCCTTGGACTTCTTCCCGCCATGGTATGCAATTTGCAGTATGGACTGAGGGTGATCTGTCGTGATTTCCTCCCCACTATTAAGGTCAAGGGGAAAGGAAAGGGCAAGTCGAAAGAGACTGCCTAACCGAAAACTCCAAACCCTAGGGTGGAGATGCCCTACACCTATTTGATGGCGTGGCTCATCTTGCACTGTCCTTCTTTAATGAGTGCACCAGAGCGTCGTTCGGGCGAAAAGTGCTTCTTTGTAGAACTGTATGAACGCTCTTCATGGAAGCAGAATTATATGTCTCAAATTCGGAAGACTTTTCGTAGTTTTCATAATTATGAGATCTTCCGGTGTTTCCCTGACTTTCCCGGCGGAGGATATGAAATGAGGCTGAAGGACGCCGTGGGAGCAGATAAGTTCACTACTTTATCTGCAGGAGCGTTCTGGTGGCTTCTCAATATCCGTCCTGGACACTTGGTGTATCGTCAAGATCTCGGGTGTCGGATCGAGCCATACACTCCGAATCGCTTTGCTCGCAAGTTTGGATACTCCCAACTTTATGTGGGCAATCCAAATAAAGATCTCGCTCATGATGGGAATTTATACGAAGGCGCTCGTGGCTGGTTCCATTTTGCAGCGGGCGGAACCGAGGCTGAATTCTCCTTGCCCCAAAAGGCGCCAGAATTGGCCATGACCCTCAGCTTCTGCAACTGGTTCAGTATTGCGAATGCTGACGTGCCCGGCTTCTCTCTCAATCGCAGTTGTTGCAAAGAGATTGAAGCCCTCTACATTAGCCGCCAGGGTGCTTCTAGAGTGAGAATAAAAGGAATGGAAGAATTCCTTGGCGCCGCGGCTGAGCCTTCAGACGCCAGTGAATCCGACGACGATGCCGGTGATGACGATGACAATACTGGTGCTGGTGGAGCTCCCCAGCCTGTTGTCAGTCTTCCCTTGAGTCCAGCTCTCAAACGCTGCGGCACTTTAAAGAAAAGACCCGGTAAGAAGCAAAAGTTGGGGCAGGAGACTTTGATAGCTCCCCAAGAAGTGGCTGTCAAACTTGCTTCAGACTTGTTGGTTTCGGCTCTACCCCCAGTATCGGCAAGGGAGGACTAACCTGCTAAAACTCCAAGTATTGTTGAGCTTTCCGCCCCTTTGGCCGTAAGGCCTGTGGCAGAACCCCTGGCGCAACTAACGGGTAGCGAGACGGGTACATTGCTGGAGACGACAATGGCTCCCCCTTCAAGTCCGACAACTGGACTTGTATCTTCTGGTATGGCCTTTAGCATTTTATCTTTTGCCCGTTATTATTTTAACGTAACACTGCTTTTCTGGTCTTCTGAAATGCAGGTGATCAACTTCTCTCGCCAATGCATTCGACTACCCAAGTAGAATCTGACGATAGGATGGACCATTCCGGCTCCATTGGTGGTGTGGGTAGCTCTGCTGGCGAGTTTGCGGCTGATTATTCTACACCGGCTCCTGCCTCTGTTCCCTCTTCAATTCCCCCAATTGACGAACTGGAAAGTGATGAGAGAACTGAGGTCATTATCGCAGCTGCTGCTAGAGAGGCTACGCCTTCTCCTAGCATGCCATCTCCAACGCCAGTCTGTTCCACTGAGACATTTTCCACGGTCGTTGGAGTACCTTCTATTTCTCAATCAGCGATTTTAACGCCTTCTACTATAATGGCTGTTGAGACATCTGTACTTCCTCCAGCTTCTAATCTTCCAGTCGGGGATGAGGAGAACTTAAAGTTCTCATTTAAAGCTTCTTCTACCATCGGAGGAACTTCTGGTAGAGATACCCCCTCATCTTCTCCTGTTGGTGGCGCTCCCCAGGTGACTTGTATTAGCAGCCCTCCTTCTCAGGTTGCTGATTCCACCATATCTGCATTGGCTTTATTGGCCCCGCATGTCATGAACCTGGTAGAAGGACGGGCTTCTTCTTCGACACCGGTAGCCACTGCTCCTCTACCCGTGACATCTTCCTTAGCATTACTTGCTTTGTCTGTTGGCACTGTAAATCCTCTTGAAGAGCTTTTCAACTTCAGTGTCGCCGATTTTATGCGTTTGCTAAGGAGATGTATTGAGATGGTCCTTGCTGGCCACGATTTCTTCCACTTCGCACGTCCGCTATTATCCCGCTATCTGGAAAATATCGAAGAAATTGGGGGACGAGATCGAGCAGCTCCTTACCGGGCCCGTTTTGGAATTTTGGAAGAGCAAATGAACATACTCAACACAGTTCGCCAAGCGGATGTTGAGTCGATTACCGGGATCGAATGGGCTCATCTTCGGGCGGAGTTGGTTGCTCGTCGAGAGGAATTGAGGCGCCAAGAAGAAGAGTGGTCTCGAGCGTTAGCAGGGTTCCAGACTAGTCGGGAGTCCATTCTTAAAGGGTTGGATTTGGTGAACTCTGAAATTGAGGGGAGCCAGGCTGCCATTCTCAGCACCCAGGAGGCTATTGCTAATGCTCAGGCGATCTTAGTAGAGAGCGAGCTTCAATTAGGGGAAGCTGTTAAGAAGCGGGAAGCGCTGATCCTTCAACGGGAGCAAGTTGATCAGGAGGAGACAATAAGAAGCCGTACTATGGAAGAGTCTCGCCAGCATCTCATCTAGCAAGTTGGAATGAATGATGATGACCTACTCCGGCAGGCTCAACACTCTATAGAGGCAACTCGTCGTCGAGTGGTTGACGAAGCGATGAGTAAGTTAAAGCATCTCGGAGATCCATAGTTTTCTTTTATTCTTCATTCCATTTTTGTAATGAGAACTTGTAATAAAAGAAAGAATTTTATTGGTTCTCAGACTTCTTTTGTAACTCCATTCTTTTTAAATGATGAATAAGGATGACTACTTTTTGATTTTTTTTTATTAGTTGGCTATGAAATCTTTTTGCACAACAAATAACTTGCTATCAAAAAAGTAGTTTCTCTGCAAAGCGTTCCAAGTTGTACTGTCAGAGGTAAGAATTTAACATGACAGGTTTAATGGGATTTTTAGCAAATCCCCAACTATCAACGGGTTTGATTGGCCTTTACCAACTACCATTTGAGTTGGGCTAGCCATGTTATTCCCCTCAACATGGTGAGTTATCGAGGAATTAATCTCCTCTCCCTCTTTTTCTTTTAATCAGCATTGGGTAGTGAATCTCATACTCTTACCCCCAGTATGATAGGGTTGGCGAGAAATTTGTTCTCTTCCCATTGCATAGTCGGCGTTGGGCAATTCATACTTTTACCCCAGTATGATGAGTTGGCGAGAAATTAGATCTCTTCCCATTGCCTAGTCGGCGTTGGGCAATTCATACTTTTACCCCAGTATGATGGGTTGGCGAGAAATTAGATCTCTTCCCATTGCCTAGTCGGCGTTGGGCAATTCATACTTTTACCCCAGTATGATGGGTTGGCGAGAAATTAGATCTCTTCCCATTGCCTAGTCGGCGTTGGGCAATTCATACTTTTATCCCAGTATGATGGGTTGGCGAGAAATTTGTTCTCTTCCCATTGCCTAGTCGGCGTTGGGCAATTCATACTTTTACCCCAGTATGATGGGTTGGCGAGAAATTAGATCTCTTCCTATTGCCTAGTCGGCATTGGGCAATTCATACTTTTACTCCAGTATGATGGGCTGGCGAGAAATTAGATCTCTCCCCATTGCCTAGTCGGCATTGGGCAATTCATACTTTTACCCCAGTATGATGGGTTGGCAAGAAATTAGATATCTTCCCATTGCCTAGTCGGCATTGGGCAATTCATACTTTTACCCAGTATGATGGGTTGGCGAGAAATTAGATCTCTTTCCATTGCCTAGTCGGTGTTGGGCAATTCATACTTTTACCCCAGTATGATGGGTTGGCGAGAAACTGGTTCTCTTCCAGTTGCCTAGTCGGCGTTGGGCAATTCATATCTTTTAGGTCAGAGGTGCTTAATTACACATGTCTAAAAGAAATATTGGGGGCTGTTCAAACTTGAGAACTGAGCACACCAGGTTTGGGTCAGAGGAGCCAAACTGCACATACCCAAGAAAAGACTGATGGTGGTTCAAACTTGAGAACCAAACTGGAGGCGGTTCAAGGCTCTCTCGCGTAACTTGAACTGGGCACTCCAAACACACCAGGTTTAGGTCAGAGGCGCTCAACTGCGCATGCCTAAGAAAAAGACTGATGGTGGTTCAAACTTGAGAACCAAACTGGAGGCGGTTCAAGGCTCTCTCGCGTAACTTGAACTAGGCACTCCAAACACACCAGGTTTAGGTCAGAGGCGCTCAACTGCGCATGTCTAAGAAAAAGACTGAAGGTGGTTCAAACTTGAGAACCAAACGCACCAGGTTTAGGTCAGAGGCGCCAAACTGCGCATGCCTAGGAAAAGACTGGAGGTGGTTCAAACTTGAGAACCAAACGCACCAGGTTTAGGTCAGAGGCGCCAAACTGTGCATGCCTAAGAAAAGACTGGAGGTGGTTCAAACTTGAGAACCAAACGCACCAGGTTTAGGTCAGAGGCGCCAAACTACGCATGCCTAAGAAAAATAAGATGCGTATCTCCAAGGGTACTAAGAATAGTATTTTTTCAGAAATTTTCCATTGATTGGCATCATCATCCTGTCGCCATCTTGATTCATTAAGCGATAGGCTCCACTGGAGTATACTGTCTCCACAACAAACGGTCCTTCCCACTTGGGTTCAAATTTACCCTTAGTCTTGTGGGTTAGCACCATTGGCCTTTTAACAGCCAGAACCAAGTCTCCTTGCTTAAAGGTCCTTGGTTTGACGTTCTTATTGAACATTTGAGATATTCGGGCTTGATACAACTCAATTTGTTGTTGAGTCCTGAGACGTTTTTCATCTAACGCCTCTAGTTCTTACAATCTTTACTGATGGCGCTCTTCTGTCGTCATCCTTGTGGCTAAAGCCACTCTTAATGATGGTATCTGGATTTCAAGAGGCAAAACAGCCTCACTTCCATAAACCAAAGAGAACGGGGTAGCTTTGGTCGGGGTGCGAACGGTAGTGCGATATGCCCACAAACATTCTCCCAACTTTTCATCCCTATCTCGTTTATTGGAAGAGACGAACTTCCGAAGGAGTTTGATGATCGTCTTGTTAAAAGCTTCAGCTAACCCATTAGCCGCAGGGTTATATGGTGTAGAAGCGATATCTTTGATTCTGAATTTATTGCAGAATCTGGAGAATCCCTGACTGATGAATTGCGGACCGTTATCATGAATGATCCGTCGAGGGACGCCAAATCGGTAAATGACATGATGCTTGATAAACTTGATCACATCTGTCGTTTTCACCTCTTTCATGGGCACGACTTCGGCCCATTTTGAAAAATAATCGGTTATTGCAAGAATAAACCGATGTCCTCTGGATGACGGGGGAGTTATTGGCCCCACAATGTCCATTCCCTGGCCTCAAACGGCCAACTAGCGACGGTATTGTGCAAGTATTCTGGGGGTTGGTGAATAAAATTAGCATGAACTTGGCATGCATGGCATTGTTTAGCGTATGCCATTGCTTCCGTGATCATATTTGGCCAGTAGTATCCTAGCCTTCTTATACGGTCTCCAAGTTTAGGACAGGGCTGATGAGCTCCACATACTCCATCGTGTGTTTCTCTCAGCACTTCTTCTGCTTTCGCTTTTGATATGCAGCGTAGTAGCAGACCATCTTTTGACTTTCTATATAAAGTCTGAAGTTTATGGTCATAATAAAATCTTTGGGCCTTCCTCTTTATAGAGGTGGCTTCCTTAGGATCTTCTGGTAATATCCCATGTAAAGCGTAATCCACAAATGGAAATCGCCAATCACGGGGCTCCAGGGTTAGGCCTACTTGGCACACTTCTTTATTTTGAAGAAGAGTATCTGGATGAAGGAGCTCTCTGCTTTCAATGGTGATGCTTTTAACTTCACCTGGCGGGATTGCCAGTGTTGCGGCTAACGCGGCAAGAGCATCTGCATAAACGTTCTCATTTCGAGATACGTGATATATGTAGAATTGTTCAAAATATCCTGCTAGCTCAATAGCTAGCTGATGATAGGGGATGAGGGCTTCATGTCTGACTTCATACTCGCCTGTCATCTGATTGACGATGAGCTTAGAGTCTCCATATGCCTCTAGATGGTTCACCCCCAGTTGCAGAGCTATTTTTAAGCCGATAATGAGCGCGTTGTACTCCGCTACATTATTCATGCATGGTTCTGTTAATGAGTAACCGTTAGGCAATATATGTTTATGTGGGGATATTAGCACAACTCCCACTCCAGCAACAGATCGTCTGGCAGCACCATCAAAGAATATTTGCCATGGTTGCTCTTTGCTAACTGTGTTGACCCCTGACATCTATTTGGTATTAGACCGAATTGGGTGGTCTGTGAGAAAATCGGCAATTGCCTGTCCCTTCGTCGCCTTTTGAGGAACGAAGTGTATGTCATAGGGCGACAGTAGCAGGGCCCATTTTGCCAGTCGGCCATTTAAAGCCCCTGGTTTTGTCATCAGAATTTTCAAGGGATTAACCCGTGATATGACATGAATCGTTTGCCCAGAAAGATAGTGTCGCATTTTCTGAACGGCGAACACTAGGGCTAAACATTCCTTTTCAATCGGGATATACCGTTGTTCGGCCCCAATCATTGTCCTGCTTAGATAATAAAGGGCATGTTCATGGCCGTGCTCATTATATTGAGCCAGTAATGCGCCTAAGGCATTATCCATGGCCCTCACATATATGAGGAAGGGCTGCCCGGGGATCGGTGCCATAAGAACAGGAGGTTTGGTGAGGTATTCTTTAAGGTCGTCAAAGGCCTATTGACATGCCTCATCCTATATGAAATACGGTATTCTTTAAGGTCGTCAAAGGCCTATTGACATGCCTCATCCTATATGAAATACACTCCCTTTTTCATAAGTTTTGAGAATGGCTGGCATCGTCCAGATAGGTTGGAAATGAAGCGTCGAATATAGGCGAGCTTTCCCTGTAATCCCCTTAATTCCTTAAGATTGCGGGGAGGCGGCATTTCGCTAATCGCTTTTACCTTTTCAGGGTCAAGGAAAATTCCTTTTGAGGTGATTATGAACCCAAGAAATTTCCCGCTGGATACCCCCATGAATGACTTGGTAGGATTCATCTTTAGATGATGTTTCCTCATAAGATCGAAGACCACTCTTAAATCATGAAGATGATCTTCTTTGTTTTTGCTTTTGACTGCTAAGTCATCCACATAGCACTCCACTGTTTTGCGCAGGTGTTCCTTGAATATGACACTCATTGCGCGTTGGTAGGTGGCACCTGCGTTCTTTAATCCGAATGGTATCACCGTGTAACAGTATACCCCCAGCGGCGTTCTGAAAGCTGTATACTTTTCATCATCCGGGTGCATTTTAATTTGGTTATAACCTGAGAAGCCATCTATAAAGGACATCCTCTCATAACCGCAAGTATTATCAATCATCACATCGGTGATGGGGAGTGGAAACTCATCCTTGGGACATGCAGCGTTCAAATCTCGAAAATCGATGCATATTCGGATTTTGCCATTCTTTTTGCGAACCGGCACTATGTTAGCCACCCAGTCAGGATGCTGCTCTTCTCGGAGGAATCCGGATTGTATAAGCTTGTTGACTTCAGCAACTATCGCCTCCATCAGTTCCGGTCGAAAATGCCTTTGCTGTTGTTTGACAGGCTTAGCATCTTCTTTAATATTTAACCGGTGTGTGGCAATTTGAGGGTCAAGCCCAGGCATATCTTCATAACTCCATGCGAACAAATCTATATACTCTTTGATAAGAGATATAAGTTCCTCCTTTTCTAAAGGAGTTAGTGTGTCGCTTATGAAAATGGGTTTCGAATTTTCTTCCATTCCCATGTTAACTTATATTAATTTGTCTTCTGTGGGCGGGTCACGCTGTTCAAAGCGAACATCCCAGAGAGTGTCCATATGCCTGGCCCAAGCATCATCTTGGACGTCAATTGGTTCCTCGTCGCTTTCTGGGGCGGATGAAACCATATTGACCATCAAAGATTGAAACCAAGCACCGGTACTTACATCCGAATCATGATCGGGTGAAGATGTTTCTTCTTTGGCCGAAGAACTCTCTTCATCTTTTAATGGTGAAGAAGGTGGGGTAGATACATAACCCAACCCCCTGCGGGTCTTCTGATAATAATCAGGACTCTTTCCTCTCGGTCTAAACGAGGTTATGAGATTCCGTCGCCCTTTTCCAAAGTTTAATCCCGGCTTCTGGGTAAAATTATATCCCATCTTTTCCATCATCTGTCGGGATCTTTGCTCATACATATGAAATTGGGGTGATGTTTGCTCATCACTTTCACTGCTTTGTTTTCGCCGAGGTGACGTAATTACCTTGCCGAACATAATCGGCTTTTGGGATCCTTTCCGAGGAGGCACTTCAAAGTAGTGACCTTTTTCTTCAGCTATTTTAGACTGGGAGAGGAGGGATGACCTAAGTGGCAAATGATATGCCGCCAGAACTTCAAGTTCGGATAGGCCATCCACTTCAGTGGAAGTACAAGAGGGTTCAGACTCAGTAGCTACAGCATACTCGTAGACTAACTTTACATTTTTATTAATAACCCACTCACTCTCTATTACATTCACTATATTATCAAAACTAAGAGTAAAATCTAGGTTGGGGTTAATTTCATAATCACCCCCATCATCCTCTTCAAAAGGTTCATACTCCGTGTCTGCCTCGTTACCACTTTCATCAGGGTTTTGAGGCTTGCCCGGATCATCGTTGGAGATTTCATGAGCTGGTTTGTATAGTGAAGCATCTATGAAGTAATTCTCCAGTCCTTTGAAAGGTTGCTTATCTGCAATTAGTGTCCGGACTTCTCCTTCCTCATTGCAATATTTCATGCATCGGTGAAGAGTCGACGGGACGATCATGTAAGCATGGATCCAAGGTCGTCCTAGTAGAATATTGTAGGAGGTATCTGCATCAATAACATAGCATGTAACCTCCGTCCTTAGATCTCCAATTTGGCATCGGAGTCGAATTTTCCCGAGGGGGCTGCTATTATTGGCATTGAACCCATATATTGACGTGTTGGTTGGTGTCAGACGATGGAGGGAGATCCCTAGCAGCTGCATCAACCTTCTGGGTACGACACTTAGTGCAGAACCCGGATCAATTTGAATTCGGTGCACTTTTGTGGATCCGACATATCCGGTGAAATATAAAGGCCTGTTGTGCTTTATATTCCTTACCTGCATGTCTTCTGGAGAGAAAACTATTTGTGGGACCTGCCTCCTCACTTGATGACAGCGGGGGCAAGAATCCTGTTCTTCATTAGCAGGCTCGACAATCTGAGCTAGGAATGACTCAGAGTCTGCCAAAGCTTCCCTTAACACCTCACGAGTTGACTTTGACAATCGTAACAACTCGTATAGCGTTACTCGAGCTGGAATATTTGCTAGCTGAGTTATGATATCAAATTGGAAGGAGGTATTCTTAACTCCTTCGTCTCTTCGCGGATTCTTCTGGAAACGAACATCTTTTTGCTTTGCAGGATTAGTAGTTTCCGCATATATATCCTTCGGATCTACTCTGGTGTAGTCTCAAAGATATGTTTTTCCAGACTGAGTGCCGAAAGGGCCTGCCCCATTTTGATGAGTGGCCATGGCTTCGGGCTCCTCTTCAGAGTCTGTGGGTATTCCTGCAATATATTCATCCTTTATTTCCGCGGAGATAGCATTGCTAGTCCGCTTTTTCTTGTGACCCCCTGTGTTTGTCCACTGCTCGTCTTCTATCAAATCGGGGTGAACCCACATAACTTCCCCTCTTTGGGTCGTTACAGGGACAAGTCCTTCTTGGGCTTTGTTGTAAGGATCAAGATTCTTTGTAACTACCTCACACTTTGGGATTGGGGTCACTCCTGCGGGGAACTCGTGGGTTCCAACCACTATGGTTGCCATATTGGCAGTGACCTTCTTCTGCTCTTCCTTAAGCGTCAGAACCCCAGCTTCTATTAGTGCTTGGATTCTGTTCTTAAGGGGAAAACAATCCCGGGTTGGGTGCCCAACATTCCGATGATAGAGACAGTAGTTGGGATCTTTAGTCTTACCAGCGTCTTCTGGCTTCTTATTCTTCGGAAGTTTCAACATTCCCTTTTTCTGGAGCAAGTGAAAGAGGACAGGTGTCTGTTCAGCTTTGAAAGTGTAATTCCTTTCTTGCTGCGGTCTAATTTGCCTTGATCCTCGCTGACCTTGAGACTTCGGCTCTGGCGGAGGACTGGCTTTCTGAGGAGCAGCTTCTGACGACATCGCTGCTTTCCCTTTATTCTTATTGCTGTTGTTTTGGGTATATGACTTATTACTCCCAGCATTTCTTGGCCCGCTGGACTCTTCAACTCGGCGAATCAAGTCTTCAGCTTGCTCTCCTTGTTTGAGCAGGTCCCTCCATGTCTTAGACTCTACGGCCCCCATTTTGAGGAGCACATTGTCTTAAGATTGTGTTGACAGGTCTCTACTAGAGTTTCCTGGATCATTTCGTGTTTGCAATGTACGGACTTCTCCCGGAACCTTTCTATGAAATCTTTAACCGTTTCTTGTTCTCCTTGTCTAGTTGCAAGGAGGGAATGAACCGTAATCTCGGTATCATCCTCAAAGAATCGTGAGAGAAATAATTTCTCGACATCAAACCAGGCATTAATAGATCCTGGGGGCAACTGCATGAACCAAGTAAAGGCAGGCCCTCGCAAAGTACTCGCGAATACTTTTGTCATAATTGGGTCATTACCCAACAGATGTCCTGCTTGGAACAAGAAATAATAGATGTGCTGACTGGGCGATCCCGTCCCGTCATAAGGCTCTAACTTGAGCGGTTTATACTTCTGTGGGTATGGAATAGTATCCCATTCAGGAGGATACGGTTTTGAGACCCCTGATTCTTTCAACTCTTTTTTACGCATTAAAACTTCGAGTTGATTCTGTAATTTTTCAAGCTTTTCTTCATGCGGATCATGGAAAGAAAATCTATCTTCTTCCTCATGCATCGAGTGGGCTTTCTCCTCCTGTTCTTCTTCATTTGGATTTTCCTTGCCCTTTTTGGCATTATCTTCAACAAATCTCGATAGCATGACTTTAAGACCTTCAATCATCTTTTGCTGCTCTCGAATCATTCTTTCTTGAGCTTCAAATCTCTGATTGATATCATCAGATTTATCTGCCATGTGAGATGCTGACTTCTGTAGTCGAGATGATGCAGAGGAACGAGGTGAGGCTATAGCTGAATTATCGCTGTCCTCATCGTAAAAAACCCCCTGCGAGCCTCTTATAATTTCGAGGTGGGACGGCTCCTGATTTAAGTCGAGTAACACGATGAGGTTCTTCATCGCTCGATTCTGAATTATCATCCGTCTCTACAATTTTTTTCCCTTTTCCTACCATGTTGGAGGTTACAGCTCTCCCTTACTTCAGGGAAGTGATTTTTGTCTTCTTAGCAGAATTCTGGTTTGACTCGTTTAATGGTCGAACACAGATATCATGTTCTTGCTGCAGCTACAGTTGTCCATCACGGCTGATACCGCCGTCACAAGTTGCTGGCAATGACAGACAGGCTCAACCTGAAGTTAGTCTATGTCTCTCTTCTTAGAGAGATATTTCCTGAGATGAGCGCCTTTAGTGATAGAGTCAAGAGGTCCATTCAACTCTTGAGAAGACCTGGGAACCCACTGAAGCTTCTTTGTCTGATCAACCCTGACTCTGGGGTTGGACCGATCCTCGCGTGGCTTAGGAATAGCCTCGCGTTTCATATTGCGGGCCTGAAGAATAGCTCCGTGCTTATCCACACTAGCCTCGCGTCTCTCGCTGGCTTGGTATGTCTTTAGAAGTTTAGCTTCTGGAATAATAGCCCCGCGTGAAGGGAAGGTCTTACACGCTGGCTTATCTTTGCGATTAACGCAGATCATAGCTTCGCGCCTAGCACGATTTTTACGACTGACAACTATTTGCCAATCATCCTCGCGTTCCTCCCGGGTATCAGAAGTCTTGCGTTTATTGCAAGTATTACTGGCTTCGCGTCTCTCGCTATGCTCAGTAATAGCCTTGCGTGGAGAATCACACGCTGGCTTTGAAGGATTTTTATACTCACGTAACTCGCGAGTGTCGGGTATTTTGCGACTAGCGCAACCCTTACTGGCTTCGCGTCTCTCGCTAGGCTCAGTAATAGCCTCGCGTGGAAAATCACACGCTGGCTTTGAAGAATTTTTATACTCGGGTAACTCGCGAGTGTCGGGTATTTTGCGACTAGCGCAACCCTTACTGGCTTCGCGTCTCTCGCTAGGCTCAGTAATAATCTCGCGTGGAAAATCACACGCTGGCTTTGAAGAATTTTTATACTCGCGTCTCTCGCGAGTATTGGGTATTCTGCGACTAGCGCAACCCTTACTGGCTTCGCGTCTCTCGCTAGGCTCAGTAATAGCCTCGCGTGGAAAATCACACGCTGGCTTTGAAGAATTTTTATACCCGGGTAACTCGCGAGTGTCGGGTATTTTGCGACTAGCGCAACCCTTACTGGCTTCGCGTCTCTCGCTAGGCTCAGTAATAGTCTCGCGTGGAAAATCACACGCTGGCTTTGAAGAATTTTTATACTCGCGTCTCTCGCGAGTGTTGGGTATTCTGCGACTAGCGCAACCCTTACTGGCTTCGCGTCTCTCGCTAGGCTCAGTAATAGCCTCGCGTAGAAAATCACATGCTGGCTTTTCCTTGCTTTTAAGGCAAGTTGTATCTTCGCGTTTAACGTGGTAGAGACTGGTCTCGCGGGTAGTGCGAGCCAGTTTGCGAGGGACCATAGCCTCGCGTCCTCTAGAGTTACCTCCGCGTCCAAGGCGGGCTTTGAGGGCTCTACGCCTCGCTCTCCGGTTCCTGTTCCAGAGTTGGGTCCTGGTCAGTCCAGTCCCTAGATCTTCTTCGGCAGTCGGAAGCTCATCCTCGGCTAGGATTTCTTGTGTGAACTCCGGCTCTATAGCCGCAGTCTCCAAGGATCCCCGTATCTCGGTGGATACCTTTCTACCCATCACTCGGGCATTGGAGTACATGCGACGATAGTGCCGTGTCTCATCCAAGTCACCTGATCCGGAGGAGAGGAACACCTCGTACTTCTGCTGATCGATTTCAACGACCAACGTGTCTACTTCGGATTCGATCAAGTCAACGTCCGATTGCGCCACTATCTCTTCATCAGTGAAAGAGATGGCTCCCACTGTGTTCGCCAGTTTGTTCGTCACAAAAGTTTCTTCGCTTCCTTCCATTGAACACATCTTATATTACAATAGAAGTGAACAAGATATATAAAGAGAACAAACGAGAGGATTTTATACTTCAATCTCTCTCTTTTACAATATTGTGGGATCTGTGGCGATGGGATCTATAGTAGTTTCTTTGGACGATCGGTACGTTGAAATCTTCTCTTTTAAAGATATCGGCCGACTATAGACGATCTTCTCTGGTTTTGATTTGTTCAAGGCTCTCTCGCGTAACTCGAACTTCTCAAGAACTCCAGAAAGAAGATGGTGATTTTCTCTAATCTTCACAAACTCAAGGCTCTGTGCGTAACTTGAATTCTCCAAGATTTCAGAAAAAATATCTCAATTGCCGAAAAGAAGATCCCTAGGGTTTCACCAGGAAGGTATTTATAGCCCCAGGTTAATGCAAGAGTTTCTATCTAAATAGAACTCGTCATTGTTCGTCGCAAAAGTTCCTTCGCTTCCCTCCATCGAATTAGCTTAAATTGCAATGAAAGTGAACAAGATATAAAGAGAACAAACGAGAGGATTTTATATTTCAATCTCTCTCTTTTACAATATTGTGGGATCTGTGGCGATGGGATCTGTCAAGCAGCTCCTTTGGATGATCGGTACGTTAAAATCTTCTCTTTTAAAGATATCGACTGAATATAGACGATCTTCTCTGGTTTTGATTTGTTCAAGGCTCTCTCGCGTAACTCGAACTTTTCAAGAACTCCAGAAAGAAGACGGTGATTTTCTCTGATCTTCACGAACTCAAGGCTCTATGCGTAACTTGAATTCTCCAAGATTTCAAAAGATAATCAGCAAAGGCTTCAAGGCTCTCTCGCGTACTTGAATTGCCAAATGATCGATAGGAAACTTCCGATGGCAAAAAGAAGACCAAAAAGAAGACCCAAAAAGAAGACCAAAAAGAAGACCCAAAAGAAGACAAAAAAGAAGACCCCTAGGGTTTCACCAGGAAGGTATTTATAGCCCCAGGTTAATGCAAGAGTTTCTATCTAAATAGAACTCGCATTCATCAAGGATTCCAATCAAATATCTTAGTTTTGATGGAATTCTGATTAGACTTGATTCGGGTATTCGGATAAGCCCAAATCATAATCTCAATCAATTTGAGATTCTGGTTATCTGCTTACGCGGAGCTTTAATCGCATCAAAACGCGATGCTAAATAACCAAAACGCGGAGCTAACGCGGAGCTATTGATCATCTCCGCGTTTTACTCAAACGCGAGGCTAATACGAGCCAAACTGCGGAATCAACGCGGAGCTATTAAACATCTCCGTGTTTTATTCAAACGCTGGGTTAATATAACCAAACGCGGGGCTATTGAATTAGCTCCGCGTTTTGTTGTGGAAAATCCTTTTAACTTAGAAATTTTCACTGCCAACAGAACCCCCTCCAAAGTTTTCAAAATGGCTTAGACTTCAGCAGATTTTGAAATACTTTGGATCTTCAAGCTGAAACGCGGAGTTAGAATACCAAGTCTATCTCGCGTTATGCTCACTTATGCGGAGCTAATCAGCTTCACTTCGTCTTAAGTGAAATGAGTAATTACGTCATTAATTACCCTGAGTTTCCACGCCGAATACCAAGCGACGGAATTTTTGTTTAAATAGAGCTCCTTGCTCATCTTCTTCTTCATCTCATCCGAAGAATTTCTGAGAACTCGAGTGACTCACGAATGATCTTCAACTGATTTTTGTTCAATTCTCCATAGATTTTCATCATTAGGATGTCTCTCCAAAGGAGTTTGGCTTTTCGCAAGTTGGCCGGCGTTAATGGCAGCAGCCGTGAAGGTAGACGTGACGGCGAACCAGTCTATGCAGCGTCTTCCGAAGGTAAAAACCTCATCTCTTGGTTTTCTAAGAACCATTCTGAGATATTTTGGCTTGGTTTATCCTGGACGATTGCTTATCTTGTCGGCGAGATCGCCGTTTTATTGTGTCGTCCCTGCGCTTGAGACGCGGGGCTTTACTAGTAGTCTCAACGAATCCGCGAGGCTGTCTTTGATTAGCAGTCGCGATGAATTGCGAGGCTATCTTTGATTAGCAGTCGCTATGAATTGCGAGGCTATCCTTGATTAGCAGTCGCTATGAATTGCGAGGCTATCCTTGATTAGCAGTCGCGATGAATAGCGAGGCTATCTTTGATTAGCAGTCGCTATGAATTGCGAGGCTATCCTTGATTAGCAGTCGCGATGAATTGCGAGGCTATCTTTGATTAGCAGTCGCTTTGAATTGGAAAGAGAAGGAAAGAGCAGAAAGAAATTTTGTCCCCCTTTACGCGAAGTTATCGCATCATCCTCTGCGTTTAAAGCGCGAGGCTATTTCTTCAACTGTGCGCGGAGTTAGCTTAGCTCCGCGTTTTCACTCTTTTGGAAACTCTGTTCCTTTTGCAGTAAGTCCAATCCTTTCTGAAGAGAAGTGTATGTGGGTCCATCGATCTTCATCAGCAAAAGTAACTCTAAGGAAGTCAGAAGCATATGCTTTACAACATAGTTGCAGGTTTCAAGCTCTGGCTCCGAGAGATAAACTCCTGAAGGGGCTGTAAATAAGGAGCTGCAGCACTTGCAGTGCAGAATTGCAGCACTTGCAGTTCAGAATTGCGCTTCAGTGCAGCACTTTCCTTTCCTCTCGTGCTTCATTTCGGATGACAGATCCTAGTTGACATTTGCAGAGGAGATCTTTTGCATGTGAACCAGGGGAACTGAGCTTCAACACCCCGTAGAGAAATCTTGAATTCTTTTGCATGTGAACCAGGGAACTGAGCTTCAACACCCCGTAGAGAAATCTTACTGTTCAGTTTTTGATAAATTGATCATGTAAAAAGCTTTTGGGAGAGCTATAACTCCTTCTTTGTAATCTCTTGCTTCATGAATAAAGATAAATTATTTTCCTCTCTATCTGTTGGCTTCAATAAACTCGCTTGCTCAACAAATAGATGGTCAATAATTTTGGTAAAATAGTCTAAGGCACTTCTGCGTACTTAGACTGATAATACCCAAACGATCGGATAATGATCATTTTAATTTGGCCGAACATCCAAGTTATTTATGAGAACGCGAGGTTAAAATACCAAGTTATCCTGGCATTTCGCGGAGTTAAATAACTTCGCGCTTTGAGTGGTTGCACGGAATTGCGCGAAGCTAAGTGACTTCACTTTTTCAATATCACCACGTGAGATTATCTGCTCCGCGTTTTAGGGAGTAACTGATCAGTCATTTTCTCCGAAATCCGCGCCGAACTCCAAGAGGCGGTTTCCCTCTTTTAAATAAAATCTCTATTCTTTTTCTTCTCATTTTTCTTAAGAATTTTCCAAAAACCCTAAAGATTCAGGCGATCAGAGCTCAGGCGACCCGATCTTCTTCCGATTTTCAGTCGGTTTTTCTCAACAATGGCACCCAAGACTCGTGCTACTTCTCGAGCGGCTCCATCATCGGCGACTGGCGTAAGCAGTGGTGGCGGCGGCCAAGGCAACAACGCGCCAGCCCACATTTCGCCTATCGGGGGTAAGAATCTCTCCATCGAGACTCTTTAGAACATTTCTAGAGTGATTTGGCTTAAATTTAACTGATCGATCAACTCTTTTACCGGCGAGATCGCCGTACTCCTACCGTAAGGCTTGGAGAAGAAGAAAAGTCTCTGACTGCCTTCTTACGCGAAGTTATCGCGTCATCCTCGCGTTTAAAGCGCGAGGCTATTTTAAGTAGCAGTCGCGCTGAAACGCGAGGCTATTTTAAGTAGCTGTCGCGCTGAAAACGCGAGGCTATTTTAAGTAGCTGTCGCGCTGAAAACGCAAGGCTCTTCTAAGTAGCAGTCGCGCTAAAAACGCGAGGCTCTTTTAAATAGCAATCGCGCTAAAAACGCGAGGCTATTTTAAAAACGCGAGGCTCTTTTAAGTAGCAGTCGCGCTAAAAACGCGAGGCTATTTTAAGTAGCAGTCGCGCTAAAAACGCGAGGCTCTTTTAAGTTCTGCGCGGTCTAATTTTTAGCTTCGCGCGGCGCTATTCTTAGCTTCGCGCGTTCTAATTTTTAGCTTCGCACGTCCATACTTAGAGAATTTTTCTGTCTTATAGAAACTTCTCTCACTCTGGTGTTTCTTTGTGCAGTAGGGTATTCGATGGAATCTCTTCCCCACAAGAACTACTTCGGCTTTGCTGGGAGTTCTGATCCCTCAGGCCAATTCCGTTTCACTACTATCCTGCCCTCGTACAAACCAGACCCGAAGGATCGCAAGGAGAAGTTGATCAAATATCATCCCACCACTGCGCGAGAAATCATAACTGACGCAGCCTTCGAAACTGTGAATAGAGAGGTGATGGAGAAACCCGCCTTCCTCTTCGGAGACCAGATGGATCAATCAGATGAGATCCTTTCTGAAGGGAAACGTGTTTGGCTATATAACTCAGGCGAAATGTTGATATTTTTGCCTAGAATGGATCGTAGCTATCCTCTGGTCTATCTTCAGAGGCTGGCAATGCCTCGGGAATTAAAGTGGGGACTGACTCAAGAGCAAGATGGCGTCCCAACGGGCAAATTTGGTGCAAAAGGGGTTTATCAAGATGGTTCCCCTAGATGCATTACTGGCTTGCTTCCAGGCCGATTTGGCAAGGAGCTTCCAATAGGAGAGGTCCCATCTCGTGCCCGAACTTTCTTAAGTGAGTTCCTGGCGAAGGATGGTCAGTACCCGGCTAGCGACTTCAGAATGCCTGGCTGGGTTCATTCTTCTAACAATATGTGGTGGGCCCGCCTTGTTCAGTACATGTTGGATTCCCACGAGCCCATTTTAAAGGATATTGGCTTGTATAAAGCCATCAGGAATGTCCAATTCGGGTTTTCCCAAAATGCTTATCATTTTTACTGCCTCTTGGAGATGTATAACCCTAAAACCTGTACTTTCTTTACTCCAGTAGGTGAGCTAGTGTTCGCTCTCCACGAGATATTTGAGGTTTCTGGGCTCTCGATGGGTGAAGTCCCTTACGAGGAGTATATCCCTACCACCGATGAGTTGAACATGCTATTGGCGAGGGATGAGCTCATCCATGCCACATACTGGGAGATGATGTGCCATTATCATATTTGCGCTGACTTGACGGGTGCGCGTAACCACGGTATTGGCCACAAGAAGTGGGCCGAATATCTCTTTGCCAATTTAAATTCTAAGGATAGCTCGGCCATTATCCATGGTCATCCACCCATCTATGGCTCAGAGATTGATCACCGTATTGCTAAGGGCCGCCATCTATTATATTATGCTACTGAATCCAATGAGAATGGATACGGTCCCGGTACTTCATTTAAGAGCTATCACTATCAAGCCCAGTTTCCGATCTCCAACAGAGGTCTCATTGTCGGGTTTCTGATGCTGTGGCTGAAGAGATGCGTCGTGCCGTCATTGCCCAAGGAAGCGATTGCAGTGACCGTGGTATATCCAGCGGTTCTTCTTGCATACGGCCGACCCCTTGGACTCCTTCCTGCCATGGTATGCAATTTGCAATATGGACTGAGGGTGCTCTGTCGTGATTTCCTCCCTACTATTAAAGTCAAGGGGAAAGAAAAGGGCAAGTCGAAGGAGACTGCCCAGCCGAAAACTCCAAACCCTAGGGTGGAGATGCCCTACACCTATTTGATGGCGTGGCTTGTCTTGCACTGTCCCTCCTTAATGAGTGCACCAGAGCGTCGTTCGGGCGAAAAGTGCTTCCTTGTAGAACTGTATGAACGTTCTTCCTGGAGGCAGAATTATATATCCCAGATTCGGAAGACTCTTCGTAGCTTTCAGAATTACGAGATCTTTCGGTGTTTTCCTGACTTTCCCGACGGAGGATATGGGACAAGGCGGAAAGATGTCGTGGGAGCAGATAAGTTCACTACTTTATCTGCAGGAGCGTTCTGGTGGCTTCTCAACATCCGTCCCGGACACTTGGTGTATCGTCAAGATCTCCAGTGTCAGATCGAGCCATATACTCCGAGTCGCTTTGCTCGCCAGTTTGGATATTCTCAACTCTATGTGGGCAATCCAAATAAAGATCTCGCTCACGAGAGGAATTTATACGAAGGCGCTCGTGGCTGGTTCCATTTTGCAGCGGGCGGGACCGAGGCTGAATTCTCCTTGCCCCAGAAGGTGCCAGAACTGGCCATGACCCTCAGTTCTTGCAATTGGTTCAATATTGCGAATGCTGACGTGCCCGGCTTCTCTCTCAATCGCAGTTATTGCAAAGAGATTGAAGCCCTCTATATTAGCCGCCAGGGTGTTTCTAGGGTAAGGATAAAAGGAATGGAAGAATTCCTTGGCGCTGCGGCTGAGCCTTCGGATGTCAGCGAATCAGACGATGATGCCGGTGATGATGACGACAATACTGGTGCTGGTGGAGTTCCTCAGCCTGTTGTCAGTCGTTCCCTGAGTTCAACTCTCAAACGCCGCGGTACTTTAAAGAAAAGGCCGGGTAAGAAGCAAAAACTGGCACAGGAAACCTTGATAGTCCCCCAAGAAATGGCTATCAAACTTGCTTCCGACTTGTTGGCTTCAGCTGTACCCCCAGCGTTGGCAAGAGAGGATGAACCTACCAAAGCTCCAAGTGTTGCTGAGATTTCAACTCCTTCGGCCGTAGAGCCTGTGGCAGAACCTGGGGCGCAACTAACGGGTAGCGAGACGGGTACATTGCTGGAAACGACAATGGCTCCTCCTTCAAGTCCGACAACTGGACTTGTATCGCCCGGTATGGCCTTTAGCATTTTATCTTTCGCCTGTTATTTATTTTAACGTAACACTGCTTTTCTGGTCTTCTGAAATGCAGGTGATCAACTTCTTTCGCCAATGCACTCGACTACCCAAGTAGAGTCTGACGATAGAATGGACCATTCTGGCTCCGTTGGTGGTGTGGGTAGCTCTGCTAGTGAGTTTGTGGCTGATTATTCCACACCGGCTCCTGTCTCTGTTTCCTCTTCAATTCCCCCAATTGACGAATTGGGGAGCGATGAGAGAACAGAAGTCATTATCGCAGCTGCTGCTAATGAGGCTACACCTTCTCCTAGCATGTCGTCTCCAACACCCGTTTGCTCTACTGAGACATTTTCCACGGTCGTTGGCGTGCCTTCTCAGTCAGCGATTTTAACGTCGTCTGTTGTCGTGGCTGCTGAGATACCTGCAACTCTTCCGACTCCAAGCCTTCCAGCAGGGGAGGAGAATAATTTGAAATTCTCGTTCGAAGATGCTTCTCCCACCGAAGGAGCTTCAGGCGAAGTGATCCCATCTTCTCTTCCTATTGGTGGTAGTACCCAAGTGATTGGTTCTGTCGGTACTTCGTCTGGGGTCTCCAGTTCTTCCAGATCTGCACTGGCTCTATTGGTCCCTCAGATCATGAATTTAATGCAAGGATGGGCTTCTTCTTCTCCAATCCCAGCCACTACTGCTCCCTTGCTCACGACACCTCTTTTGGCATTACCTACTTTGCCTACCGACACTGCAAATCCTCTTGAAAGACTTTTCGGCTTTACTGTCGAGGATTTTATGCATTTAATAAGAAGATGTGTCGAGATGGTTCTTGCTGGCCACGATTTCTTCAACTACGCACCTTCACTGTTACTCCGCTATTTAGGAAATATTGAAGAATTCGGTGGACAAGATCGAGCAGCTCCATACCAGGCCCGCCTTGCAGCCTTAGAAGAGCAGGTGACCACGCTACACACACTCCGTCAAGCGGATGTGGAGGCGATCACTGAGATAGAGCTGGCGCGGCTTCGGGCAGAATCCTTATCTCGAAGAAATATTTTAAGACAGCAAGAGGAGAGATGGTCTCAGGAGCTGACAGAGCTCTAGGCCAGTCGGGAATCCGTTCTTGGCGACCTGCAGAGGGTAAACTTCAGAATTGAGGAAAGTCAGGCGGCCATCTCTAAAGCCCAGGAGACGATTGCGAGAGCTCGGGCCACCTTGATAGAAAATGAACTCCGATTAGGAGAATCTGTCAAGAAACGGGAGATGTTGCTTGTCCAGCAGGAGCAGATTCAGCAGGAAGAGATGGCCAGGAATCGTGCCATAGAAGAATCTCGTCAGCAACAACTTACAATAAGTGATGATGAGTTGCGTAGGCAAGCTCAGCAAACCGTGGAGGCTTCTCATCGTAGAAATTTGGACGAGACAATAAACCAATTGAGACTCCTGGGAGGCCAATAGTTTCATCTCTCTTTACGCTTTTATCTTCCTTGTAATAAGAACTTCGTAAATAGGAGAGAGATAACCTTACGATGTTTCTTTGAAATTCTTTTTGTATCTTCACCTTTTTAATAAAGATGATTCTTTTGACTCTTTTATTTGCCGGCTTCAAAACAGATTTGCTTGCCCAACAAATAACCTGTCGTCAAAACGATTTATCTCGGTACCGTTTATGCTCAATTTCTCGAACCGAAGTAAAAATTAAAGTTTAATATGGGATTTTTAGCAAACCCCCAGCTATTAACGGATTTGATTAGGCTTTACCAACTACCGTTTGAGTTGGGCTAGCCATGTTATTCCCCTCAACATGGTGAGTTGTCGAGGAGTACGTTTGGGCTTAAATGCCAAACTTTTCCTCTTCCCTTTACTTTACCGGTATTGGGCGATTCATACTTTTACCCCAGTATAATGGGTTAGCGAGAAACTCGTTCTCTTCCCATTGCCTAGTTGGCGTTGGGCAATTCATACTTTTACCCCAGTATGATGGGTTGGCGAGAAACTTGTTCTCTTCCCATTGCCTAGTTGGCGTTGGGCAATTCATACTTTTACCCCAGTATGATGGGTTGGCGAGAAACTTGTTCTCTTCCCATTGCCTAGTCGGCGTTGGGGAATTCATACTTTTACCCCAGTATGATGGGTTGGCGAGAAACTTGTTCTCTTCCCATTGCCTAGTCGGCGTTGGGCAATTCATACTTTTACCTCAGCATGATGGGTTGGCGAGAAACTAGTTCTCTTCCCATTGCCTAGTCGGCGTTGGGCAATTCATACTTTTACCCCAGTATGATGGGTTGGCGAGAAACTTGTTCTCTTCCCATTGCCTAGTCGGCGTTGAGCAATTCATACTTTTACCCCAGCATGATGGGTTAGCGAGAAACTTGTTCTCTTCCCATTGCCTAGTTGGCGTTGGGCAATTCATACTTTTACCCCAGCATGATGGGTTGGCGAGAAACTAGTTTCTTCCCATTGCCTAGTTGGCGTTGGGCAATTCATACTTTTACCCCAGCATGATGGGTTGGCGAGAAACTAGTTCTCTTCCCATTGCCTAGTTGGCGTTGGGCAATTCATACTTTTACCCCAGTATGATGGGTTGGCGAGAAACTAGTTCTCTTCCCATTGCCTAGTTGGCGTTGGGCAATTCATACTTTTACCCCAGTATGATGGGTTGGCGAGAAACTTGTTCTCTTCCCATTGCCTAGTCGGCATTGGGCAATTCATACTTTTAGGTCAGAGGTGCTTAATTACACATGCCTAAAAGAAGATTGGGGGTTGTTCAAACTTGAGAACTAAGCACACCAGGTTTTGGGTCAGAGGCGCCAAATTGCGCATGCCCAAGAAAAAGACTGATGGTGGTTCAATCTTGAGAACCAAACTCACCAGGTTTAGGTCAGAGGCGCTTAATTACACATGCCTAATAAAAAGACTGGAGGTGGTTCAAGGCCCTCTCGCGTAACTTGAACTGGGTACTCCAAACACACCAGGGTTTAGGTCAGAGGCGCACAATGCGCATGCCTAATAAAAAGACTGGAGGTGGTTCAAACTTGAGAACCAAACTCACCAGGATTTAGGTCAGAGGCGCACAATGCGCATGCCTAATAAAAAGACTGGAGGTGGTTCAAACTTGAGAACCAAACTCACCAAGTTTAGGTCAAAGGCGCCAAACTGCGCATTCCTAATAAAAAGACTGGAGGTGGTTCAAACTTGAGAACCAAACTCACCAGGTTTAGGTCAGAGGCGCCAAACTGCGCATTCCTAATAAAAAGACTGGAGGTGGTTCAAACTTGAGAACCAAACTCACCAGGTTTAGGTCAGAGGTGCCAAACTGCGCATGCCTAATAAAAAGAGAAGACGCGTATCTCCAGGGGTACTAAGAATAGTATTTCTTTAGAAATTTGCCATTGATTGGCATCATCATCCTGTCGCCGTCTTGATTCATTAAGCGATAGGCTCCATTGGAGTATACTGTCTCCACAACAAACGGTCCTTCCCACTTGGGTTCAAACTTACCCTTAGTCTTGTGGGTTAGCACCATTGGCCTCTTAACAGCCAGAACCAAGTCTCCTTGTTTAAAGGTCCTTGGTTTAACATTCTTATTGAACGCTTGAGATATTCGGGCTTGATACAACTCAATTTGTTGTTGAGCCCTGAGACGTTTTTCATCTAACGCCTCTAGTTCTTGCAATCTTTGCTGATGGCGTTCTTCTGTCGTCATCTTTGTGGCTAAAGCCACTCTTAATGATGGTATCTGGATTTCAAGAGGCAGAACAGCCTCACTTCCATAAACCAAAGAGAATGGGGTAGCTTTAGTCGGGGTGCGAACGGTGGTGCGATAAGCCCATAGGCATTCTCCTAGCTTTTCATCCCAATCTCGTTTATTGGAAGAGACGAATTTCCGAAGGAGTTTGATGATCGTCTTGTTAAAGGCTTCAGCTAACCCATTAGCCGCAGGGTTATATGGTGTAGAAGCGATATCTTTGATTCTGAATTTGTTGCAGAATCTGGAGAATCCCTGACTGATGAATTGCGGACCATTATCATGAATGATCCGTCGAGGGACGCCAAATCAGTAAATGATATGATGCTTGACGAACTTGATCACATCTGTCGTCTTCACTTCTTTCATGGGCACGGCTTCAGCCCACTTTGAAAAATAATCGGTTATTGCAAGAATAAACCGATGTCCTCTGGATGACGGGGGAGTTATTGGCCCCACAATGTCCATTCCCCAGGCTTCAAATGGCCAGCTTGCGACGGTATTGTGCAAGTATTCTTGGGGTTGATGAATAAAATTGGCATTTATTTGGCATGCATGACATCGTTTAGCGTATGCTATTGCTTCCGTAATCATGCTCGGCCAGTAGTACCCTAGACTTCTTATACGGTCTCCAAGTTTAGGACCGGACTGATGAGCTCCACATACTCCATCATGTGTTTCTTTCAGCACTTGTTCTGCTTCTGCTTTCGATACGCAGCGTAGCTGTAGACCATCTCTTGACTTTCTATACAAAGTCTGAAGTTTCTGGTCGTAATAAAATCTCTGGGCCTTCCTCTTTATTGAGGTGGCTTCCTTTGGATCTTCTGGTAATATCCCATGCAAAGCATAATCCACGAACGGAAATTGCCAATCACGGGGCTCTAACTTTAAGCCAATCTGGCATACCTCTTCGGCTTGAGATATCACATCTGGGTGGAGGAGTTCTCTACTACCAATGGTGATGCTTTTAGCTTCACCTGGCGGGATTGCCAGCGTTGCGGCTAATGCGGCAAGAGCATCTGCATAAATGTTCTCGTTTCGAGATACGTGATATATGTAGAATTGTTCAAAATATCCTGCTAGTTCAATAGCTAGCTGATGATAGGAGATGAGGGCTTCATGTCTGACTTCATACTCACCTGTCATCTGATTGACAATGAGCTTAGAATCTCCATATGCCTCTAAATGGTTCACCCCCAGTTGCAGAGCTATTTTTAAGCCGATAATAAGTGCATTGTACTCCGCTACATTATTAGTGCATGGTTCTATTAATGAGTAACCGTTAGGCAATATATGTTTATGTGGGGATATTAGCACAACCCCCACTCCAGCAGCAAATCGTCTTGCGGCACCATCAAAGAACATTTGCCAAGGTTGCTCTTTGGTAACTGTGTTGACTTCCGATATCTGCTTTAATTGGGACCAAATTGAATGGTCTGCAAGGAAATCAGCGATTGCCTATCCCTTCATGGCCTTTTGAGGGACAAAATGTATGTCATAGGGCGATAGTAAGAGCGCCTATTTTGCCAATCGGCCATTTAAGGATCCCGGCTTGGTCATTAGAATCTTCAAGGGGTTAACCCGTGATATAACATGAATTGTTTGCCCTGAAAGGTAGTGTCGCATTTTCTGAACAGCAAACACTAGGGCTAAACATTCCTTTTCAATTGGGGTATATCGCTTTTCTGCCCCAATCATTGTTCTACTTAAATAGTAGAGGGCATGTTCATGGCCGTGCTCATTATATTGAGCAAGTAATGCTCCTAAAGCATTATCCATTGCCCTTACATATATAAGGAAGGGCTGCCCAGGGGCTGGTGCCATTAGTACAGGAGGCTTAGTAAGGTACTCCTTGAGGTCATCAAATGCCTGCTGACATGCCTCATCCCATATAAAAGACACTCCCTTCTTCATAAGTTTGGAGAATGGTTGGCATCGTCCAGATAAGTTGGATATGAAGCACCGAATATAAGCGAGCTTTCCTTGTAATCCCCTTAGTTCCTTAAGATTGCGGGGAGGCGGCATTTCGCTAATCGCTTTTACCTTTTCCGGGTCGAGGAAAATTCCTTTTGAAGTTATTACGAACCCTAGAAACTTCCCGCTGGATACCCCCATAAACGACTTGGTAGGATTCATCTTCAAGTGATGTTTCCGCATAAGATCGAAGACCACTCTTAAATCGTGAAGATGATCTTCTTTGTCTTTACTTTTAACTGCTAAGTCATCCACATAGCACTCCACTGTTCTGCGTAGGTGTTCTTTGAATATGGTGCTCATTGCGCGTTGGTAAGTGGCACCTGCATTCTTTAATCCGAATGGCATCACCGTATAACAGTATACCCCCTGTGGCGTTCTGAAAGCTGTATGCTTTTCATCATCCGGGTGCATCTTGATTTGATTATAACCTGAGAAGTCATCCATAAAGGACATCCTCTCATAACCGCAAGTATTATCGATCATCACATCGGTGATGGGGAGTGGAAATTCATCCTTGGGACATGCAGCGTTCAGATCTCGAAAGTCAATGCATATCCGGATTTTGCCATTCTTTTTACGAACTGGCACTATGTTTGCCACCCAATCTGGGTGTTGTTCTTCACGGATGAAACCGGATTGTATAAGCTTGTTGACCTCAGCAACTATTGCCTCCATCAATTCCGGTCAAAAACGCCTCTGTTGCTGTTTAACAGGTTTGACATCTTCTTTTATATTTAACCAATGTGTGGCAATCTGAGGGTCAAGCCCAGGCATATCTTCATAACTCCATGCGAACACATCTATATACTCTTTGATAAGGGATATAAGTTCCTCTTTTTCTAAAGGAGTTAGTGTGTCGCCTATGAAAATGGGTTTCGGATTTTCTTCCGTTCCCATGTTAACCTGTATTAATTTGTCTTCTGTAGGTGGGTCACGCTGTTCAAAGCGGACATCCCAGAGAGTATCCATGTGCTTGGCCCAAGCGTCATCTTGAATGTCAATTGGTTCATCGTCGCTTTCTAGCGCGGCTGAAACCATATTGATTGTCAACGATTGAAACCAAGCACCAGTGCTTATATCTGAATCATGATCTGGTGAAGATGTTTCTTCTTTGGCCGAAGAACTCTCTTCATCATTTAATGGTGACGAAGGTGGGGTAGATACATAGCCTAACCCCCTGCGGGTCTTTTGATAATAATCAGGGCTCTTTCCTCTCGGTCTAAACGAGGGTATGAGATTCCGCCGTCCTTTTCCAAAGTTTAATCCCGGCTTCTGGGTAAAATTATATCCCATTTTCTCCATCATCTGTCGGGACCTTTGCTCATATAAGTGAAATTGAGGTGATGTTTGTTCATCACTTTCACTACTTTGTCTCTGTCGAGGCGACGTGGCCACTTTGCCGAACATGATCGGCCTTTGGGACTTCTGTCGGGGAGGCACTTCAAAGAAGTGCCCTTGATCCTCGGTTATTTTTAATTGAGAGAGGAGGGAAGGCCTGAGGGGCAAATAGTATGCCGCCAGAACTTCAAGTTCGGTCAGGCCATCCGCTTCGGTGGAGGTACAAGAGGGCTCAGACTCAGTAGCTACAGCATGCTCGTAGACTAACTTTACATTTTCATTAATAACCCATTCACTTTCTATTACATCTACTATATTATCAAGACCTAAGCTAAGATCTAGGTGAGGGTTGATTTCGTAATCACCCCCATCATCTTCTCCAAGGAGCTCGTACTCAGTGTCGGCTTCATTGCCACTGTCGTCGGGCTTTGGAGACTTGCTAAGACTGTCATTAGAAGCTTCATGTGCTGGCTTGTAGAGTGCAGCATCTGTGAAGTAATTTTCCAACCCTTTGAATGGCTGCTTGTCAGCAATTAGTGTCCGGACCTCTCCTTCCTCATCGCAATATTTCATGCACTGGTGAAGAGTCGACGGAACTATCATATGAGCGTGGATCCAAGGTCGCCCCAATAAAATATTGTAGGAGGTATCAGCATCAACTACGTAGCATGTAACCTCTGTTTTCAAGTCTCCAATTTGACACTGCAATCGGATCTTACCAAGAGGATGGCTATTATTAGCGTTGAATCCATAGATGGTAGTGTGTGTAGGTGTCAAGCGATGAAGGGAAATTTCCAACAGCTGCATCAATCTATTGGGCACGACGCTGAGTGCAGAACCTGGATCAATCTGAATTCGGTCCACTTTTGTGGACCCGACATATCCAGTGAAATATAAAGGCCTATTATGCTTTATATTCCTCACCTGCATGTCTTCTGGAGAGAAGATGATTTGTGGGACTTGCCTCCTCACTTGATGACAGTGGGGGCAAGAGTCCCGCTCTTCGATGGCCGGCTCGACAATCTGAACTAGGAACGACTCAGAGTCTGCCAAGGCCTCTCTTAGAGCTTCACGTGTTGATTTTGATAATCTCAACAATTCGTAAAGCGTTACTCGTGCTGGGATGTTAGCCAACTGCGCAATTATGTCAAATTCGAAGGGAGTTTCTTTGGCTCCTTCATCTCTGGTAGGATTCTTCTGGAAACGAAGTCCTTTCTGCTTCGCAGGCTTTGCGAGTTCTGCATAGATATCTTTTGGATCCACTCTAGTGTAGTCCTTAAGATATGTCTTTCCAGATCGAGTACTGGAAGGGCTTGCCCCATCTTGATGGGTGGCCATAGTTTCGGGTTCTTCTTCAGAATCTGTGAAGGCCCCCGAAGCTATATATTCTCCCTTTATATCCGCATAAATGGCATTGACAGCCCGCTTCTTCTCTAGACCTTTTGAAGCAGTCCATTGTTCATCTTCCAACAAGTCGGGGTGAACCCACATAACTTCCCCCTTTTGGGTTGTTACGGGGACAAGTCCCTCTTGGGCTTTGTTGTGCGGATCAAGATTCTTTGTAACTGCCTCACCCTTTGGGATTGGGGTCACTCTTGCGGGAAACTCGTGGGTTCCAACCACTATAGTTGCCATATTAGCAGTGACCTTCTTCTGCTCTTCCTTAAGCTTCAGAACCCCAGCTTCTATTAGTGCTTGGATCTTGTTCTTAAGGGGAAAACAATCCCGGGTGGGGTGTCCAATATTCTGGTGATAGAGACAGTAGTTGGGATCTTTTATCTTACCAACGTCTTCTGGATTCTTATTCTCCGAAAGTTTTAGCATTCCCTTCTTTTGGAGCAGGTGAAAGAGGACTGGGGTCTGTTCAGCTTTGAAAGTGTAATTCCTTTCTTGCTGCGGTCTAATTTGCCTTGACCCTCGCTGACCTTGAGCTTTCGGCTCCGGCGGAGGACTGGTTTTCTGAGGAGCAGTTTCTGACGACATTACTGCTTTCCCTTTATTCTTGTTGCTGTTGTTTTGGGTATATGATTTACTACCCCCAGCACTTCTTGGCCCGCGGGACTCTTTAACTCGGCGAATCAAGTCTTCAGCTTGCTCTCCTTGTTTGAGCAGGTCCCTCCACGTCTTAGACTCTACGGCCCCTATTTTGAGGAGCACATTGGTCTTAAGGTTGTGTCGACAGGTTTCGACTAGAGTTTTCTGGATCATTCCGTGTTTACAATGTACGGACTTCTCCCGGAACCTTTCTATGAAATCTTTAACCGCTTCTTGTTCTCCTTGCCTAGTTGCAAGGAGGGAATGAACCGTAATCTCGGTGTCATCCTCGAAGAAACGTGAGAGAAATAATTTCTCAACATCTAACCAGGTATTAATAGTACCTGGGGGCAGCTGCATGAACCAAGTAAAGGCAGGCCCTCGCAAAGTACTTACAAATACTTTGGTCATGATGGGATCATTACCCATTAAGTGTCCTGCTTGGGACAAGAAATAATAGATGTGCTGACTGGGCGATCCCTTCCCGTCATAGGGCTCCAACTTGAGCGGCTTATGCTTTGGAGGATAGGGTACCACATCCCATTCTGCTGGATATGGTCTAGAGACTCCTGACTCCTTCAACTCTTTTTTACGCATCAAGGCTTCGAGTTGATTCTGTAACTTTTCAAGCTTTACTTCATGCGGATCATGGAAAGAAAATCTATCTTCTTCCTCATGCATCGAGTGGGCTTTCTCCTCCTGTTCTTCTTCATTTGGAGTCTTCTTGCCCTGTTTAGCATTATCTTCAACAACTTTTAAAAGTAGCATCTTAAGGTCTTCAATCGTTTTCTGTTGCTCTCGAATCATTCTTTCTTGAGCCTCAAATCTCTGATTGATATCACCAGATTTATCTGCCATGTGCGATGCTGACTTCTGTAGCCGAGACGATATAGAGGATGGGGGCGAGGCTATAGCGGAATTATCGCTATTCTCGTCGTAAGAACCCCCTGCGAGCTTCTTATAATTTCGGGGCGGGATGGCTCCTGATTTTAGTCGAGTAATACGATGAAGTTCATCATCGCTCGATTCTGAATCATCATCCGTCTCTGCAATTTTCTTCCCTTTTCCTACCATGTTGGAAGTTACAGCTCTCCCTTGTTTCAGAGAAGTGGTTCTTGTCTTCTTAGCAGGATTCTGGTTTGACTCGTTTAATCGGTCGAACACAGATATCCTGTTCTTGCTGCAGTCACAGTTATCCGTCACGACTGATACCGCTGTCACAAGTTGCTGGCAATGGCAACTATGTTCAACTTGAAGTTGGTCTATGTCTCTCTTCTTATAGAGATGCTCCCTGAGGTCAGTGCCTCTAGCCATGGAATCAAGAGGTCCATTCAACTCTTGAGAGTGTTTAGGAATAAACTAAAGCTTCTTTGATTGATCAACCCTGACTCTGGGGTCGGACCGATCCTCGCGTGGCTTAGGAATAGCCTCGCGTTTCACATTGCGGGCCTGAAGAATAGCTCCACGCTTATCCACACTATCCTCGCGTTTCTCGCTGGCTTGGTGTGTCCTTGGAAGTTTAGCTTCTGGAATAATAGCCCCGCGTGAAGGGAAGTTCTTGCACGCTGGTTTATCTTTGCGATTAACGCAGATCATAGCTTCGCGCTTAGCGCGGTTTTTACGACTGACAACTATCTGCCAATCATCCTCACGTTCCTTGTGGGTGTCAGAAGTCTTGCATTTATTGCAAGTATCACTGGCTTCGCGTCTCTCGCTAGGCACAGTAATAGTCTCGCGTGGAGAATCACACGCTGGCTTTGAATAATTTTTATACTCGCGTAACTCGCGAGTGTTGGGTATTCTGCGACTAGCGCAACCCTTACTGGCTTCGCGTCTCTCGCTAGGCACAGTAATAGCCTCGTTTGGAGAATCACACGCTGGCTTTGAATAATCTTTATACTCGCGTAACTCGCGAGTGTCAGGAATTTTGCGTAACTCGCCAGTATTACTAGCCTCGCGTGGAAAATCACACGCTGGCTTTTCCTTACTTTTAAGGCAAGTTGTATCTTCGCGTTTAACGCGGTAGAGATTGGTCTCGCGGGTAGCGCGAGCCAATTTGCGAGGGACCATAGCCTCGCGTCCTCTAGGGTTAGCTCCGCATCCAAGGCGGGCTTTGAGGGCTCTATGCCTCGCCCTCCGGTTCCTGTTCCGGAGTTGGGTCCTGGTCAGTCCAGTTCCCATATCCTCTTCGGCAATCGAAAGCTCTTCCTCGGTTAGGATTTCTTGTGTGAACTCCGGCGCTATAACCGTAGTCTCCAAGGATCCCCGTCTCTCGGTGGATACCTTTCTACCCGTCACTCGGGCATTGGAGTACATACGGCGATAGTGCCGTGTCTCATCCAAGTCACCTGATCCGGAGGAGAGGAACTCCTCGTACTTCTGCTGGTCGATTTCAACGACCAGCGTGTCTATTTCGGATCCGATCAAGTCAACGTCCGATTGCGCCACAATCTCTTCATTAGTGAAAGATATGGCTCCCACTGTGGTTGCCAGTTTGTTCGTCGCAAAAGTTCTTTCGCTTCCTTCCATCGAATTAGCTTAAATTGCAATGAAAGTGAACAAGATATAAAGAGAACAAACGAGAGGATTTTATATTTCAATCTCTCTTTTACAATATTGTGGGATCTGTGGCGATGGGATCTGTCAAGCAGCTCCTTTGGACGATCGGTACGTTGAAATCTTCTCTTTTAAAGATATCGGCCGAATATAGACGATCTTCTCTGGTTTTGATTTGTTCAAGGCTCTCTCGCATAACTCGAACATTTCAAGAACTCCAGAAAGAAGACGGTGATTTTCTCTGATCTTCACGAACTCAAGGCTCTATGCGTAACTTGAATTCTCCAAGATTTCAGAAGATGATCAGCAAAGGCTTCAAGGCTCTCTCGCGTACTTGAATTGCCAAAGGATCGATAGGAAACTTCCGATGACAAAAAGAAGACCAAAAAGAAGACCCAAAAAGCAGACCAAAAAGAAGACCCAAAAGAAGACCAAAAAGAAGACCCCTAGGGTTTCACCAGGAAGGTATTTATAGCCCCAGGTTAATGCAAGAGTATCTATCTAAATAGAACTCGCATTCATCAAGGATTCCAATCAAATATCTTAGTTTTGATGGAATTCTGATTAGACTTGATTTGGGTATTTGGATAAGCCCAAAATCATAATCTCAATCAATTTGAGATTCTGGTTATCTGCTTACGCGGAGCTTTAATCGCATCAAAACGTGACGCTAAATAACCAAAACGCGGAGCTAACGCGGAGCTATTGATCATCTCCGCGTTTTACTCAAACGCGAGGCTAATACAAGCTAAACTGCGGAATCAACGCGGAGCTATTAAACATCTCCGCGTTTTATTCAAACGCAGGGTTAATATAACCAAACGCGGGGCTATTGAATTAGCTCCGCGTTCTGTTGTGGAAAATCCTTTTAACTTAGAAATTTTCACTGCCAACAGTCATTATCAGGGATTTCAATCTAATATCTTAGTTTTGATGGAATTCTGATTAGACTTGATTTGGGTATTTGGATAAGCCCAAAATCATAATCTTAATCAATTTGAGATTCTGGTTATCTGCTTACGCGGAGCTTTAATCGCATCAAAATGCGTTGCTAAATAACCAGTGTGCGGAGCTATAGAACATCTCCGCGTTTACTCAAACGAGAGGCTAATACAAGCCAGACTGCGGAATCGACGCGGAGCTATTAAACATCTCCGTATTTTATTCAAACGCAAGGTTAATATAACCAAACGCGGGGCTATCAAATTGGTTCCGCGTCCTGTTGTGGAAAATCCTTTTAACTTAGAAATTTTTACTGCCAACACATGGTGCTGAAAATCACTAGACAGTGCGAGTTTCAGCCTGATCAGTGAAGTTAACAAGAAGTTCTCTCATTCACAACAATTTTGAGTGGTTGGAAAATTTTGAGTGATTCAAAAATTATCAAGTTAACAGTTATCTCTAGTAATCAATATCAAAATTATTCATTAATCACTTTTGGCTATGCAAAAGAAAGAATCTCTTTATTCATTACCAGATAAAAAATTACAGAGAGTTTCCTACCACTATACAATCAACAAGAATGAATACAATTCACTGATATGAGAAAAAAATAAAAGTTTGCTTCTGTAGCCTCCTCTTCCAAGCACGGCTTAAAGGCAAAAAGTCTGCTCCTGTAGACTCCGCTTCCAGGATAGCAAATTTGCTTCTGTAGCCTCCTCTTTCAGTGTGGATTAGATCAAAAAGTTTGCTTCTTGTAGCCTCCGCTTCCAGGATGGCGAATTTGCTTATACAGCCTCCTGTTTCAGTGTGACTTAGATCAAGAAGTTTGCTTCCTGTAGCCTCCTCTTCCAGAATGGCAAATTTGCTTATGTAGCCTCCCCTCCAAGGATGGCTTAAAGGTAAAAAGTTTGCTCTTGTAGTTTTTTCCTGCCAACGATTAGGGCCTCCAAGTTGGTTTGCTCAGTCATGATCAACGTCACCAATGACTTGATTAATGCAAAACTAGGCATACCAAATAAGACAGTGCCACAAACCTATGATCTTTTCTCTCATGAAAAATACATGAGACCTTCCGATACCCTAGAGGTATGGGAAGCAATTACGAGCCCATCGGGTCTGGGTCATTGTTAAGGAGAATGACTACTGTTATCCCTACAGCCAATTCAAACCTTTGTAAAAAAAAAAGAAGAAGAGGGAGGATGGTATTGATCAGAAGAAGAAGTTTACCTTAATTAAGAAAAATAATTACGATCATAAGAACCTTTTCGGTGGGATGCCCCTCTGGATTGATGCAGTCTGGAGGCCTTGTAACATGCCAATTCGCATCCATCGCTTTGGTTGGAGAAGAAGGAGAAAATATGGCTGCACAAATAAATCAACTACAAAAGAAAGGAAGAGAAGTCGAGTGAGAAGAAACTTTTCTCATGTCAGAATGATCCTTCACGGAAGAGATCATGCGTCTTATGTAGACGGTCTTATGATTATGATCTTTGGTTGGGAGAAGATAAGACCAAATCTTCGGTTAGGATTCTCAATTCAAATCCCAACGGAATTTATTACTATTGCATGGGACTCTTAGATTTCACAATCGAAAGATCTCACCATTAATAAAAGCGTATGACGCTTGGGATTTCGCACTAGTTAATCAGATAAAGGGTTACGTCATGAATAGTGGGAACCACTGCAAATTCTTAAAGAAGAATTTTTATCTCACGAACTTCAGGATAAAAAGATGCAAACTTGATGAAAGCTCATGAGGGTCGCGTACATTTGACAAAAGAAAGAATCTTGCTAATATAAAATCACGGTCTTGAGATGCAAAAACATGACTGATATACAGATACTGTGGATTCTATGCAAATTCGCGGACTTCAAAATACAAGACAACAAGTTTGACGCAAGTCTCTGAAGCCAAACGCGAAGTAGCAATTCTGAAGTGCAAAATCATGTTTACTATAAAAAAGATAAATCATGTCATGAAGAGTTTGAAGAGTAAAAGTTAAAGGAATTGTGAGAGAGATTACAAAAACTTGGACACAAAAAATTTTCTCTTATACAATTCAATGATTTAAGAGAGCCTTTATCTTCTCTTCAGCATCACTGATTTCCTGCTGGATGATCTCATAGGCTTGAACAGTGGCTTGACGATGCAATTCCTCTTCACTAGCAATGGTACTCTGTGCTGAGGCAACCTCTAGTGCCTCCAGTTCGGCTTGCATCGCCTGAAGATCTTTTATCGCATTATCTCGTTGTCTGGATAAGCGCGTAAGATTCTTCATTGACTCATCGTGCTCTTTAGTAATCTTAGCTAAAAAGGCATGAGCTTTAGCGATGAACTCTTGGGTCCTGATGATGACCTGGTCATGATTCTTGACAACCAAGGCAGCAGTCTCTATTTGGAAGGCTAGAGATTGATATTGGCTCTTATCAAAGAAGCCCTGCAAGCATTAATTTTCTCGTTGAGCTCTTTTTGGAGCCTAAGCTGCTCCTCCATCAGCTTATGGAAGGTAGGTTCAACTACTTCAGATTTGTCAGCACTCCGTGATCTTGACAAAGACTCAGCGTAACCTTGAAGTTGAACTATCATAAGTCTATAAGAAGCAGCTTTTTCCTCCCCGCCATTGCTGACTATACCAGTCAAGTAAAGATGAAGAATATTGGCAAGAGAAGCAAAAGAAGCCCCTTTCAGTATGTTCTCAATGCAACGATTCAGAAAGTGGAGAAAGGTTTCCACTGTATCCTTCAACAGGTTGATTTCAAAAGCATCAACCTCCGCATGGGAAGAATCAGTAATAATTGGGGCTAGTGTATCCTGAATTGTACTTTGCTGCAGAGAAGCAGCAACACCAGTACTAGAAACAGCAGCTTCCACACACTCAGCAGAAGCGATGACTGCAACAACCCTGGTTGGAACAGTAAGGGTGGCAGTTTCCATTGAAAGAACCGCTATTTCGTAAGTATTGGCCGCAGAAACAGTGGTCTCAATCACCCCCACAAGCCGCTTCAGCTGGGACCTCCGCGATGATGCTATCCTACCGAGTATTGTCTACAGCCATATGCTCCAAGAATGGAGTCGAAGCAAGAGCTGTTAAAAAGGAAGAAGCTAACGATTGAATGTTACAGTATCATTAAATAATAGCAGAATTAAAAAAAAAGATGAATAACGTATAAAGGCAAACCTGAAGGATGAATACTGGATTCTCTAGGTCCGTACATCTCAGGTCCGTACACCTCGAGTCCGTACACCTCGGCTCGAACGTCTTCACTTAAATAGACATATTTGCCATGATCTGACGGAGGGGTACTAGAACCAAGATTTTTACTGCTGATGTCATCGTCATCTCCCCAATCACCATAATCTCCCGAAAGAGGTGCTACCTTTGGAGAAGCCGGTGCATGGACTTCTCCAATTATCTGCACTTCATCGTCATTAGAAGCAGCTAGAGGAGTAATGGCCGCAGAACTCTCTTGTACATTAGGAGGAGCAACCATCTCATCATCAAAAGTGGCATGGTGAGTGAAAATCACAGAATCCTCTTGAATAGTAGGAGCAGGAGTAGGGTCACTGCGAAAAACGAGTCCCTGACTCCTATGCCTCTTAAGGGAACGGAGAGTTAAACCTGAGTCGTCCTCGTCTTCCTCTGGTCGTCCTCGTCTTCCTCTGGTTCCTCCGCAAGAGTCTCAGAAACTAAACTGGGTGCCACAGTACTGGCTCCAGATGAGGTGTCATGCGAATTGATAGGCAAATCACTGAGATACCTTAATCTCTTCCGCTTATGCAAAAGTTTCTTGGGAGGAGATTGCGGTTGAGGAGAAGTCGCTTTCAAAGTTGGAAGTGGAGAAACGTCAAGGGAGACAGGCTGGGTTGATAAGACCAATGCACTATTATCCTCCCCCTGTCAAATCCCTGGTTCCAATTTGTCATAAGCATCTTCTGCTCCAAAATCCTCCATTCCTGCCACCTTCGTGCTGCCGGCCTTTTTCTTCTGAGCATACCAGGCTCTGATTTCCTTCAGACAAGTAAGGTGTATATTAAAGTTCTGAGGAGCGGAGTTAGCATCCGTGAACCATTTGCAGAAACCGGAACTCATGTATGAGTTCGGAGTCTTGATTGGGAGATCAAATTTAGCCTGGGTACCGCCTGCGACAAAGTGGAACCAAACTCGAGCTCCTTTAAAAGAATTCCCAACGAAACTTATTTCCTTGTTGGGATTACCAACATAGAGTTGATCATACCCGAATTGTCGAGCGAAACGACTCGGGTGGTAAGGCTCTATATAGCAATGGTTTCCTAAACAGAGAACCAATGTCCTGGGCAGATGTTTATTAACCACCAGAAGCACCCCGGAGATAGAACTGTGAACTTGTCAGCACCAGCAATATCTACGAATTCCTCCCCATACCCAGCGTTTGGAAAGTACAAAAAACATTTGAATAATTCGAAATTTGCATGGTAATGGAGGGTCTTGCGGATTGCGGCCATATAGCCCCCTTTCCACTGTGACCTCACATAATACTGCACTTTGGGAGTATTTAAGTCTATCTGCGAATCAGCGGGGCTCATCAAAGTGGGGCAGTATAGAACTAGCTAGACCATCAAATAAGTATAGGGAAGTTCTACACGCAGGTTAGGAGTCTTAATGATTGATTCTCCTTTCTTGCTCTGCTCCTTCTTGACGTTGCGAAACTTGTCGGCCAATCTCCTTAGCCCGCTTTGAACACTACACACCATCGCGGGCAATAGACTAAGCCGTCTACCGAATGCAAGCAAGACGGCTGGGTATATGGCCCTAACGGGTATGCTTTCCTGCGAAGGAATAATACATTTTTTCAACCAGACCATCAAGTAGCCCGCCAAAAAGACTAGTCAGATAAAGGTTGGAGGGCTTGGTAGTGAAAACTTTCAAAAGACGTGCCAGTCTTGAAGACGTCCTCATCAAACTCGGCGATGTAAACATCTGTTCCGAAGTTCACAATCTCCTCTCAACCTTCTTTTCAGAAATCGGAGGAAGGCGAGTAAAATCAGGCTTATTCTTCAAAAAATTAGGCAAGAGGTATTGCAACCACTTCTTCTGCTTCACGTTGCGAGTACCGGACGTGTGGGTGCAAATGTGGTAATGACAGAGCAATTCCCAATAAGTATCATAGATCAAAGGATTCTGGGTCTTCAACAGATGAAATTCTTCCCCAATAGGGACATACTCTTCATATGGGATGTCTCCCATGGTTAGTCCTGAAATCTCATATATTTCATGGAGGGCGAAACCCAATTCGCCGCGAGGGGAAAAGACTGTACAAGTATCAGGGTTGTACAACTCCAGTAAAGTAAAGAAATAAAACCTACTAGCAGGAATACCGTGCTGAACCGCCCTGATAGCACGATACAGTTTCGCATGCTGAAGCTGATCTCTGAAAGCATTCAAAAAGAAATTAGTCAGGATTGCCCACTCTCCTTTCGAAGAGTAGTGTATCCAGGGGGACGAAAGTCTTGAACAGGAAACTCCCCTTGTGCGTTGACGAATCGATACAAGAAGGTCTGAGCGACTATGGGTGTTTCACCTATAGGAAAGTCTTGTTTAAAGGACCCCGGGAACAACCCACAAAAGTGTTTCCCAGTAGTACGAGGGAAGGTACCCTGTGCATTAAATCATCCCAATAAGACGTTGTCTTGCAGCCTGTTCAAATGCTAGTCTGTTCGTCTGGGTACAGAAAGAGATTGGAAAAATATAAATGGGTAGGACCTCTTCATGTTGGGGAGAAACAAGTAGCAGCCTTCAACCTAACGAAGCCACTTATAATCTCCATCATCTAAACCACTGTCGGGCACCGAAATATGATCACCGAACAAAAAGGTAGGTTTATTCAACAAAGATCGATTGTCTCCTTCAAAAAGAGCAGTGGTCATCAGCTCTTGCACTATTGAGCAAGTAGGATTGAGAATTTTATTTTTCCTTTCCTGGCTATCGGATGCGGTGCAATACGGGAAAACTTGGCCAAGCCTGAATTCCTTCTTCCCGTCATAGCCACCCGAATATCCAAAATAATGATCCTTAGGCCAAGGATTCAAGGCGTAATTAACTGCAAAAGAAACATTCGGATTCAAGATAAAAAAAAACTAAGAAAGGGACGGCCTTTCGAATATGTATTGAGAAAATTACTTCCAATCAAGGGTTCCTGCCGAACCACTATCGAACTAGAGGTTGCTTGAAGGTCTCGATGGCCACTGGCAGAAGCATCAGACGAAGAAGCTTTTTTCGGCATCTTTTGCAGATTAAGGAAATCTTTCACGAGAAGAATTGGAAGCTAAGGGAGGCCGAAGATGAGAAGTCTTGAAAACCCTGAGGAGAAACTTGGAGTTCAAATTTCTTGAGATAGGAATGACCTATCTCATGAAATCAAGATTATATAGCAGATGATTTGACGGTCAAGATCTTCGGATAGATGTGATCTCTGATCCAAATCTCGTGAGTACCTTTTCATTTAATGCAGCTCAGAGAAAGTCTCAATTCCTACGCTGTTTAAAGTAACCACCTTCCGGATTTTTCGCAACCAAAATGAAAGTTCGCGACCCTAATACAGAGTCATTTTCTTCTCCAAAATGAAAGTTCGTGACCCAAATACAGAGTCGTTTTCTTCTCCAAAATGAAAATTCGCGACCCGAATACAGAGTCGTTTTCTTCTCCAAAATGAAAGTTTGCGACCCTAATACAGAGTTGTTTTCTTCTCCAAAATGAAAGTTCGTGACCCTAATATAGAGTCGTTTTCTTATCCAAAATGAAAAGTTCGCGACCCTAATACAGAGTCGTGTTCCTTGCAAAATGAAAATTTGCGATCCTAATACAGAGTCGTATTTCCTTCAAGAGTTAAAAACTGTGGCCCTAATATAGAGTCACATTTTTCTTCAAAAGCAGCAAGTTCACGGTGCTAATACGGAGTCGTATTCCTTTCAAAATGGGAGTTCAAGACATTGAGACAGGATCATACTGCCCTCAATTGAAGAAAGTTCTAATACAGAATTGCGCTCTCGGAAATATAGAAGATGGAGATTTTAATACAGAATCCTGCGTCACATCAAAAGAGAATGTTATATCCAAAGTATTTCAAAACACCTCAGAGAATCATGAGAGTTTTGAAAACTTTGGAAAGGGTTTTGTTGGCAAAAAATTCTAGAGTCATCTGTCAAAACAAGGCAGATCCATGAATTTAGGGTTTGAGGTCCTCAACTCAGCAGATCCGTGAATCTAAAGTTTGAGATTCGCGACCCAGTTACGACATAACAGATCTGCGAATCTAAAGTTGAGATTCGCAATACTGCCCATAGCTTCCGGGGAGGGATTTAATACAAAGTCACCCGACCCGAACGAAGCGAGTTGCCACCTCGAATTGTGAAGCCAACTACCAAATGAATGTAGCGGCATTATTTCGATCGTGGGAGTAACTACATAACGAATATGACAATACTTCTCGAGTAGTGGGGCTAACAGTCGAACAAATGAGACGGGGACGTTGCCCTAAAAACCACGATAAAAAGTAGGAAAACGAAAAGAAAAAGGAATCGATCATCTTCTTCTTGAATTATCCTTTGTGATCAGAAGTCCGAAGCCTTTCTGCCAATTGAAAGAGTTTGTGCAGAGTGTCAACGGAGAGCAAGATCGTCCTCCACAGCTACCTCAGAACCCCTCTTTAAACAAAGAGGGAATCCATTTTCCTTATCTTCTGTAAATGGAAAACTATTAGAATTGTAATTTTTTATTGAAGTATTTCAATAGATAATCATTTACAATCTTATGGTGAACACCCGAACCCTAATTTCGTCGGCTATTTTTTGAGCACCCGAGCGGGCCGATCTCCAAACAAGCCAAGTCGAGCTTCACCGGCCATCTTCCTCCATCTCTCTCTTGTTCTCTAGCAATATCAGACCTTTGGTAAGTCAATCACTTTATTTATTAATTTTACATATTTAATTTCATGATAAATTAGTATTATGTTACAATTGGCTCAATGTTTTTATAAATATGCTTATATATATATATATATATATATATATATATGTATATGTATATATATATATATATGTATATATTTATATATATATATATATATATATATATATATATATATATATATATATATATATATATATGTATATGTATGTATATATATATATATATATATATATATATATATATATATATATATATATATATATATGTATATGTATATATATATATGTATATGTATATATATATATATGAGAAAAATGGAAATGAGCTGACAGCTCACGCAAGTTACCTGAGCTGCAGTTTATTTCCACTATCTCTAATAATCTTTTTTTTTTTAATTTCTTTTGGATTATGATCTCGACCCTCTAGGGTTCACTCATACTCAATTTCTTGGGTTTTAGTTTTGATTTTGTACTCCATCAAGTTAACACAAAATTAACGGTTTTCAATGAATAAAACATTTTGTATGGACTTGATGAAAGGGTAAATAAACTCCAAAATTTATGAAATTTAATCTGAAAAAAGTTAAATAGGTGTAGATAGTAATTGTTAAAAAAAAATTGAAAAAAAGTCATTGGATCATTGTAGTTTTGCCGCTAGCTCATGTAACTTTTCCTAAGCTGGTGGCTCAGCTACAGTAATCCATATATATATATATATATATATATATATATATATATATATATATATATATATATATATATATATATATATATATATATATATATATATATATATATATATATATATATATATATATATATTTGTGTTTCAATTGTACATTTCTCTGCCTTTTTGGTTCATTTTGAGACAATTTTGTGTCATGAATTAGTAGGTCGATCACTGATTCACTAATTCAGTGGTTCACTGATTCACTAATTCAGTTGGCCAATCATTGTTTACTGCAGCGAATCAGTAATGAGGACGAATTAGTAGCTAAGTGGCTATGTTTTTTATGAGGAAAATCAGTGGCTATGTTTTGTTTGAGGGCAATCAGTGGTTATGTTTTGTTTAAGGGGAATCAGTGGCTATGTTTTATTTGAGGGGATGCTATATTTGTGATATAAAAATTTGAAATTTAAATTGAAATAATTTCTTGGAGCTTGTTTGAAGGGAGGCTATGTTTTGTGTTTTGAAGGTTGAATTTGAGTATTCAGTTGGATTTTGATTATATCTTTTGGTGCATTTGTGAATGCTCTGAATGGTTGGTTTTTCGTAGTTATAATGCACATAGACTAAAATAAGTACTCTAAACTTATTTTAAGTATTTTAATATGTTCTATATAGGAAATGATATGTTTATTGTTTAACCGGTATGGTACCGATATAACATTCTAATATTTACAGTCATATCACGATATCCCGTTTGGTAACCAATATCCGGTATATAATTTGATCGATCGGTATATCACCGGTATCTGATATTTAGAACACTATTCTCTATAACTTTCAAAATTATTTATAAGGCCTTTAAATTGATCTATGACAACAAAAATATGCATATCCTTTGCTTAAAGATTTTACTAATTGCATTTACAATAAATAAGTCATACCAAATATTTTTACAGCAACAACAACTAAGCTTTTTATCCCAAGTACTTGGGGTAGGCTACATGAACCAAAAGAGAATCACACCAGATCGATCGCGTTGATAATCCTTCTTCATTCATACCTATCAAGTAGTATCTCCTTATTTAAAGCTCTATAAACCATATTTTCTTGTATCACCTCCATCCATATTTTTTTCTGTTTTCTCTTCGCTTTTTTAACTTATCCTACATTGAAAAATCCATATTTGTAGGTTTACGTTGCACATTGTCAAACTATTATAAACGATTTTCTCGTATCTTCTCATTGATGGGAGCTATACCTACCTAGCATGAATATCTTCATTTCTCACTTTATCTCTCCTAGTGTTACCGCATATCCAGCGAAGCATGTGCATCTCTATTACACCTATTTTCTGTGAATGATGTTTCTTTATAGCCTAACATTCTGTGCCATATAATAAAGTTGTTCTAATAACAGTCCTATAAAATTTTTCTTTCATACCAAATATTTGTAGTAATAAAAAAAATCAAAATTCTCAATCTTATAAGTTGCTAAACAATAAGTACACTTTTTGTATTAGGATATTTACTAGTTTTTAATAATTGAATTAGAACATTTGTTATTTTTGGAGCTTGATAATTGATTGCTTTAACATTTTACACTCGACTTTCCACCTAGTTTAAGATAAATATTTACTAGATAATTTACATACATTATATTTTAAAATTTTCATCTTTTAGTTGAGAAAGAAAAAAAAATGACTATATGCATTGTAGTGGACTAGCGAAAGAAATACTTCTAAAACCTGAGTTAGCCATATTACATAGCACTAGATTTCGATTAGTCAACTAGATGTTGTATAAAATGCTTTAGAATTCATGTCTATTATTTTCTGCACTTTTTGGTGTTCTTTCGTATTGGATCCATTATCACAACCTCACCCTTATCTCGCTAATATCAAACTCATATTATTTTAAAGTAATTATAAGTTTATCGAAGAGAACTTTTCCAGAGGTGTCATCAACTTTTAAAAACCTCTAAGAAGTACTCTTTAAACATTATTAGATTTGTTAGTGTCTAAACCTCTAAATATTTAAGTAATTTATTCTTAAAGACTTGCATCAGGAGTACATAAGAATTTTTATCCTGAACCACTGGAAAATATTTTTATTTCATTAATATTCTTAAATATTAAAATTTTAAGTTTAGAAGTTAACAGTTCTATTAGTTCTTGTTGTATTTTATGAATAAGATAATGATTTGAAGTTAACCTCATCAAATACGTCTAAGTGTTTTTGCATCATAGGATGGAACTCTGTTATCATTTGATTAGACTATAAAATATTACATTATTCTATTCATTTATTTTTTCTTTTGTTT